>JAKSZT010053940.1:2737-307592 GCA_026826555.1 Tolypeutes matacus | reverse complement strand
AAAGACTTATACATCATGACCAAGTGGGATTTATTCCTGGTATGCAAAACTGGTTCAACATAAGATCAATCAATGTAATTCACCACATTAACAAATTAAAAAAAAATACAAAACATGATCATCTCAATAGTTGCAGAAAATGCATTCAACAACAACAAAAAATCCAACATCCTTTTTTGATAAAAACACTTCAAAAGGTAGGAATGAAAGGAAAAACCCATAGTCAACGTCATACTCAATGGGGAAAGGTTGAAAGCTTTCCCTCTAAGATAAGGAACAAGACAAGGTTGCCCACTGTCACCATTGTTATTGAACATTGTACTAGAAGTTCGAGCTAGAGCAATTAGACAAGAAAAAAATTAATAAATAAAGGTGTCCAAATAGGAAAAGAGGAAGTAAAACTCTCCCTGTTTGTTGATGACATGATCCTGTATTTAGAAAATCCTGAAGTATCCATAGCAAAGCTACTTGAACTAATAATTGAGTTCAGCAAAGTGGCAGAATACAAGATCAACATGCGAAAATCAGTCATGTTTCTGTACACTAGTACTGAAAAATTTGAGGAGGAAAACAGGGGGAAAATTCCATTTTCAATAGCAACAAAAAGACTCAAATACCCAGTAGTTAATTTAACCAAAGGAGTACAGGACCTGAATGTAGAAAACTACAAAACAATGCTATAAGAAATTTAAAAAGACCTAAACAAATGGAAAGACATTCTGTTTTCATGGATTGGAAGAATAAATACTGTGAAGATGTCAATGCTGCACCAAATGATTTATAGATTCAATGTAATATCAATTAAAATCCCAACAACTTACTTTACAGAACTAGAGAAGGCAATTACCCAATTCATCTGGAAGGGTAAATTCACTCGAATAGCCAAAAACATTCTAAAAATGTACAACGTGGGAGGAATTTCACTGCCTGACCTTGAAACATATTACAAAATTACAGTTGTCAAAATAGCATGGTATTGGCATAAAGATAGAAACATCAATCAGTGTAATAGAATTGAGAACCCAGAAATATACCTTCACGTATACAGTCAACTGGCTTTTGACAAACCTACCAAGCCCATGCTAATGGGAAAAAACAGTCTCTTTAAGAAATGGTGTTGGGAGAACTGGGTATCTATAACCAAAAGAAAGAAAGAGGACCCCTATCTCAGCCCCTGAACAAGACTCAACACAAAATGGATCAAAGATCTAAATATAAAAGCCAGGAACATAAAAATACTAGAAGAAAATTTAATGAAACATCTTTAGGACCTTGCAGTAGGTTGTGGTTTCTTGGACCTTACACCCAAAGCACATGCAGCAAAAGAAAAAGTAGATAAATGGGACCTCTTCAATGTTAAACACTTTTGCACCTCACAGGACTTTGTCAGAAGGGTGAAATTGCAGCCAACTCAATGGGAAAAAATATTTGGAAATCACATATCTGATAAGGGGTTAATATCCAGGATATATAAAGAGATGTTACAACTCAACAATAAAAAGACAAATGACCCAAATAAAAATGGGCCAAAGACTTGAGTAGACATTTCTCTGAAGAAGAAATACAAATGACAAAAAAACACATGAAGAAATGCTCAACATCACTCATGATTAGGGAAATGCAAATCAACAACTACAATGCGATATCATTTCACACCAATCAGAATGGCCACTCTTAAAAAGACAGAGAACTACAAGTGTTGGAGAGGATGTGGAGAGATAGGAACACTTCTTCACGGTTGGTAGGAATTCAGGATGGTACAACCACTATGGAGGGCTGTTTGGCAGTTCCTAAAGACGTTAAATATAGACTTGCCATGTGACCCTGCAATATTACTACTGGGTATATACGCAGAAGAACTGAGAGCAGTGACACAAACAGACATCTGCACACTGATGTTCATAGCAAAATTATTCACCATTGCCAAAAGGTGGAAACAACTCAGGTATCCATCAACAAACGAATGGATAAACAAACTGTGGTCTATTCACAGGATGGAATATTATGCAGCTGTAAGAAAAAATGAAGTTGTAAAGCATTTGACAACATGGATGAACCTGGAGAACTTTATGTTGAGTGAAGCAAGTCAGACACAAAAGGACAAATACTGTAGGAATGCCTTACGATGAACCAAATATATTGTGTAACATATTGTTTGATTTTTTAAAAAATGTATATGTATCCATTACATTTAATTGATAAATGTATATTTTTATTCATCTGTGTTTACTTTTTAGTTTTTAATTGTTTATATTTTCAATTATTAAATGTACAAAATAACGTTAAAAAAAAAAGAGATAAAAGGACAGATGCCACTGGGGGAAGATGGCAGAGTAGGATGCTCCAGGACTGAGTCTCTCCACCAAAACATTTATTGAATTGGCATGAACTCTCTGAATCAACACTTTGAAACTATGGAGTCTAGGGAAATACTGTGCAGCATCGATGGAGGAGGAGTAGGAAGAAGTTGGTAAATTGTGATAAAGACTGTTGCATTTTATCTTCCTTGAAGTTGTTACCACTCCCCTTATCCTAGCCTTAAAGCCAGTAGCCATAGTGACTGGAGCTCCAGCTCCTGGCTCAGTACCATGGTGGGACCTAAAAAACTAGTCCTCCAGACTCTGCGGATGTGTGGACTGACCCCAAATCTCTACGTTTAATCAGATAGTTCAGATCACTAAAGGCCCACTCAGAGGGTGACCACTGTCCCAAGCCCTCTGGGGCGAAGGTGGCAGAAAAATGTAAGGAAGGATAGAATTTCTCAAAACTATGAAAAACAGTTAAAGGGCTACATTAACCAGGCAAATGTTAAATTAAGAAAACACAACTTCAAAAGCCATAGGACTTCCTGGAAGAATGGTTGCCACTTCCCTCACCCTGTCCACAAAGCAGAATGAAGCCAGACTGCACTCCCATTAGGGGTACCTGGCCCTATACCATAGGGAGCAGAGTGGCCCCTGTATGCATACTAGGGTACATGTACATCAGTGTCAATCTATAAGGAGGAAGTCTGAGAGACTGAGCCAGGGAAAGTGCTTAGGCTCACCCTCCCAGAGTTTGTCCTAAGGGCAAAGAAGTCCTTTTTTGACAGCTGGGACAGTGTGAAAAGCAATTAAGTTGATTGATCTGAGGCAAAGGATTACTTGATTGAGTGACTCCAAATAGCCCCCAAAAATGTGAGGAAGTCTGGTCCAAAGAGAAGAGGGGCTAATTCATTCAAACTCCAGTGGACTCTAATTCCAGGTCCTCTAGCAAGCACAAGCTCAAGAAAAGAAGCATTTACCCCCATTCTGGCTCCAGGCAGGCAGAGATAAGTCAGAGAAGAACCTGAAATTCCCCTTTGCCTCAGGGTTATCTGCTTGATAGCAGAGTTAAACTCCAAAGGAGAACCCCAGCCAAAGCACAGCTTATTTGCAAGGAGAGCAAATAATTCTTTTTGCCTTAATTTGCTCGTTTGGATTAGCTCCTGTCATTAAAAAAAAAATCTGTTACGTCACTAGCTGTACTTAAGTTTGTACTTAAGGAGCAGCCCAGGGACTAAATCCCAGAGTATACACTTTAAAATGTTAAAATGTACTGTGTACAACAAAAGATTACAAGACAAAGAAATATAAATTATATTTATATTTATATTTATATTTATATTTGGCCCATCCAAAGGAACAAGATAATAATCCAGAAACCATCAATGAAAAGAATCAGACCTTAAAACAATGATTATCAAAAGGATCAAAGATATAAAGGAAAACATGGAAGAAGAAGTAAAGGATATGAGAGAAACAATGAATGGAGAATGTGGGAATTTCTCCAAAGAAATACTGGAATTGAAGTACAAAATAACTGAAATGGAAAAATCATTAGATAGTTTCAATAACAGATTGGAAGTAGGAGAAGAAAGACTCCATGAACTTTAAGAGAAGACAGCTGAAATGACTCAGACTGAGGAGCAGAAAGATAAAAGAATAAACAAAGTCAAAGAGATCTGTGGGGCATCTTTAAGTTTGCCAGTATTTGAGAGTCCAAGGAGAAGAAAGAAAGGGTCAGAAGGAATATTCTAAGAAATAATGGCAGAAAACTCCCCACATTTTGTGAAAAACATAAATAAGCACGTTTGAGAAGCTCAAATTAACCCTAAACAGTATAAATTTAAAGAAAACAATACCCAGACAAATAACAATGAAATTATCCAATGCCAAAAGCCAGGAGAGACTTTTGAAAGCAGGTATAGGAAAGCAACAAGTTATATAAAAGGTTAAGTGCTGAATTGTCAGTAGGAACCATGAAGACAAGATGGCGATAGGTTGAAATATTGAAAGAGCTGGAAGAAAATAATTGTCAATCATGAATCTTATATCAGACAAGAATTTCTTTCAAAAATTGGAGAGAGGAATTGAGACATCCTCAGATACACAGAAACTGAGGGAATAAGCAAGCAATGTTAGACCTGCCCTACAAGCAATGTTAAAGGAAGTTCCTCAGCCTGAAAAAGTATCTTAAAGGATAAATGCAGGGAAGCGGCTGTGGCTCAATCAGTAGGGCTCCCGTTTACCATATGGGAGGCCCCGGGTTCGGTTCGGTTCCCGGGGCCTCCTGGTGAAGGCAAGCCCGCCTGCACGGCGTGGTTAGCTGACCCAGCGAGCACAAGCAGCAAGGGGGGGATAAATGAATAAATAAATAAAATCTTAAAAAATAAATAAATAAAAATAAAGGATAAATGCAGCATAATGATATGAAGACCCGTGGTAAAGCTAACCATATGAATAATTATAAATGCCAGTATTATTTCATTGTATTCTTTGTTAGTAATTCCACTTCTTGCTTCACACAGGTGCTAAAATACAAATGCATTAAAACTATTATAAATTGGTGGTTTTAGACATGCAATGTACAAAAATATCATTTGTAACAAGTACAAAATAAGGTGGGAAGATAGAGAGGTATAGGAACAGTGTAGGAACACCATTGTGATTAAGTTGGTATCAAATCAAATGTGATTGTTATAGATTTAGGATGTTAAAGTTTATCCCCATTGTGACCACCAAGAAAATACATGAAAAATACATTGAGAAAGAAATGACAATGGTCTCATAAATGGCACAATAAAAAAAAAGCCAAATAAATATGGAAGTTGGAATTAGTGGAAGAGGTGAGCATCAAAAACAGGTATACAGCTTACAAATGCAAAATAATAAAATGACAAAAGATAGTCATGCATTATGAATAGTAACTTTACTCCCCCATTAAAAAGACAGAGATTGACAAAGTAGATAAAAAAGTAATACCCAAGTATATGCTGTTCACAAGACACTTACCTTAGATTCAAAGAAATAAGTAGGTCAAAAGTGAAAGGACGGAAAAAATATAACATGAAAGTAATAATGAAAACAAAGCTGAGGTAGCTATATTAATATCAGATATAATAACTTTATGTAAAAATCTATTACAAGGGACAAAGAGATTCACAGTATACTGATAACGGATCAATACAAAAATAAGACACAACAATTAGAAATATGTATGCACATAAATTCAAATTCCCAAAATATACAAAGCAAATATTGACAGGTTTAAAAGGAGAAACATAAAGCTTTCCTTTTATAATTTGAGATTTCCATACACCATGTTCAATAATGGAGAGAATATCTAGACAGAATTTAATAGAGAAAAAGAAGACTTGAATGATACTCTAAACCAGCTAGAACTAAGAAACATTTACAGAACACTTCACCTAACTCCAGTGAAATACACAATATTCTCTAGTGCATGTGGATCATTCTCCAGGATAGATGACATGTTAGATCACAATACAAATATCAATAATTTTTTTAAAAAACATTGAAATCATACTATATTTCTTGGACAACCACATTGCAATGAAGCTAGATATCAATATCAGAGGAAGAAATGGAAAATTTCAAATCCAAAGTGAGCAGAAGAAAAGAAATAGAGGCTAGAATAGAGATAATATGAGGTAGAGAATGAAAAATAATTGAGAGAATCAACAAAACCAAAATTAGCCTGTTTGAAAATCCATAAAATTGACAACTTTACCTAGACTGACAAAGAAAAAGGAAAGAGGATACAATTAAATAAAACTATGAATAACTGTAAACCAACAAATTGGATAACCTAGACTAAATGAACAAATCCTCACAAGTACACAATGAAAACTGACTCAAGAAAAAATGGCAATTGTAAATATATCTTTAGGAAGTACAAAAATTGAATAAGTAATCAAAAACCTCTTGACAAAGAAAAGCCAAGGACCAGATGATTTCCCTGGTGAATTCTACTAGATATTTAAAGAAGAATTAACAGCAATATTTCTCAAACTCTTCCAAAAAATATAGAGGATGGAACACTTTGATGGTTTGAAACTGCATTCACCCCAAAAAAGTATATTCTAAGGTTAAACCACTACTGTGGGTGTGGAACCAGTATAAATAATATCTTTTGTTGAGTAGGACCTTAAGTTACGATATGATGCACCTTATTCAGAGTGTCTTTTAATTCTCTTAGTGGGGTCTTAATTCTCTTAGAAGAGAAAGGAATTCAGATGAAAAGAAAAAGGCCCAGAAGCAATAAGCTGAAAGCAATGAAACCTAGAAAAGAAGAGAGGGACCATCAGATGCTGCCATGTGCCTTGCCATGTAACAGAGGAGTACAGGATCACAGGTAGCCAATTTTCAGAAAGAAAGCATTGTCTTGACGATGCTTTGATATGGACAATTTCATGCCTTCAAAAGAGTAATCTTATAAGTTAAAAAATTCCCATAATTAAAGCTAATACTTTTTGTGGTATCTGGGGTTTTATGGTATCTTAGCAAACTAAAACACGTCCTAAATCATTTTATGTGGCCAACATTAGCCTGATACAAAAGCCAAACAAACATACCACAAAAAAAGAAAACTACTAGTCAATATACTTATATTGGTGTAAAAATCCTCAACAAAATTCTAGTAAATGAAATCCAGAAGCATGTAAAAAGGATTATATACCATGACCCAAGTGGGTTTTATCCCAGGAATTGGTTTGTGTTGGATGTGGTGGGAGGTGTGGGAGGTGGGCAATATGGGAATCCCAGTAGGTTCCGTGTAATATTTTAGGTAATCTAAGCACCTCTTAAAATATATGTATATATATATATATAAATAACATTTTTGTAAGCAAATACACATATATGCATATATATTTACATATCATTTTGCAAATGTTTGTATGTATTGTGAGAATTTTGATTTTTACCCATAATAAAAAAAAAAAATCAATGTAACATACCACATTAATAGAATAAAGGGAAAAAGAATGATATAATCATCTTACAAAATCTGGCACCAATCCATGATAAACACATTCAACAAAATAGAAATTTAATGGAACTTTCCAAACAAGTTTAGAGAATTTAAGAAAAACTATAGCTAGCATGATACTCAATGGTGAAAAATAAAAAGCTTTTCCCCTAAGAGCAGAAACAAGACAACAGTGTCTGATCTTTCCATTTTATTCAAATTTGTTCTTCAAGTCCAACCAAGGAAATAAAACAAGATAAATGAAAAAAAAAAAAAAAGCATTCAAAATGGAAAGAAAGAAATAAAACTATCCCTATTATAACAAGATCTAATATATATAAAGAAAGCCCTAAAATATCCCCAAAAAACTTAAAAATCTAATAAATGGGTTTAGCAATGTTACAGAATACAAGATCAACATACAAAAATCCTTTGTGTTTTCTGTACACTAGTAGTGAACAACACTAAAATGAAATTAAAGTAGCAATTATATTTACAATAGTATTGAAAAAATAATTTAAGGGGAGCTGGTATAATTCAGTTGTTGAGCGCCAGCTTCCCACATATGAAGTCCTGGGTTCAATCCCTGGCTCTGGTACCTCAGAAAAGAAACAAATAAAAAATCTCTTTACTTTAACCAAGGAGTTACAAAAGTTGTGCACTGAATACCACAAAGTATTGCTAAATGAAATTAAAGAAATCCCAAATAAATCAAAGGTATCCATCTTCACAGAAGACTTAATATTGGTAAGATGAAAATACTCCCCAAAGCAAGATATAGATTCAATGCAATTTCTATCAAAATCCCAATGGCCTTTTACAAGAAATGAAAAAGCTGATCCCAAACTAATATGCAATTATAAGGGACCCTGCATAGTGAAAATAATTATGGAAAAGATAAATAAAGCTGAAGGACTCACATTTCCAATTGCAAAACATTCTACAAAGTTACAGCAATCAAAACAATATGATTTTGGCATAAGGATAGATAGATAGATAGATAGATAGATAGATAGATAGATAGATAGATACAAAGATAGAGATAAATATATAAATTAATGGAAAAGAAAGAGTAAAAATAAACCCTTACTTACATCTATGGTCATTGATTTTTAACCAGATCATTCAATGGGAAAAGAATAGTTTCTTCAAAAAATGGTGATGGAACAATGGGATATCCACATGTAAAAAAAGTGAAGTTGGACAATTACCAAACACTATATAAAAATTAACTCAAGTGACTGGATGTGGTTCAAGCAATTGAACCCCCACTTCACACTTGGGAAGCCCTGGGGTCAATTCCTGGTGCTACCTGATAAAAACAACAAGAAAAAAAAAGAGTCAATATAAAAATTAAAACTAACTCAGGGAAGCTGATGTGGCTCAGTTGTTAAGCAACGGAGTGCCACAAAAGAGGTTCTGGGCTCAATCCTCGGCAGCTGGTATTCCTCCCCGCCAAAAAAAAAATCAGCTCAAAAGGAATCAGAGACTTAAAAAAGAACTAAAACTAAAAAACTCTTTAAAGGAAACATAGAAGTAAATAAAAAAGACCTTGGATTCAGTAATGATTCCATAGATATGAAACCAAAAACATAAGCAATAAAAGAAAAGCAATACATTGGAATTCATAAATATTAAAAATGTTTATGATCAAAGGATTCTATCAATACAATGAAAATGCAACACACAGAATGAAAAAATAGTCTGCAAACCATATTACTATTAAAGGTCTAGTATCCAGAATATATGAAAGACTCATATAGCTCAACAATGAAAAGGCAAACAAAGAAACTAAACAATGGACAAAGGACTTGAATAAGCATTTCTCCAAAACAAAAATCAAATAGCCAATTTCAGGAAAAGATGTTCAACCTCATTAGTCATTAAGGAAAAGCAAATTCAAACCATAATATGAGGACAACCTCACATCTTTAAGATAGTTATAGTCAACAAAAGGAAAATAAATGTTAATGAGGTTGTGGAGAAATTGGAGCTCTTATATATTGTTCCTCAATAAATTAAACATAAATTTTCCATATTTCCCAGCAATGCCTTTCCTAGGTATAACTGAAAACATGTTGAAACAGAAAGTTGTATACAAATGTTCTTAACAGCCATATTCACAATTGCCAAAAGTTGAAAGCAACCCAAAAGTCCATCAATGGGTAAATGGATAAACGCAATGTGTATTCATACAATGAAATATTATTATTCAGCCATAAAAAAGGAAAGAAGGAGTGATAGGTGCTACAACATAGATGAACCTTGAAAACATCATGCTAAGTAAAAGAAGCCAAATTAAAAAGGCCACATACTCAATGATTCTATTTATATAAAATATCTTGAAATATCCACATAGATAGAAAGCAGATTCTTTGCCAGGGGCTTATGAAAAGGAAACAGGGAGTGTCTACCTAATGGATATGAGATTTCTTTTGGAGATAATTAAATCTGGAACTAGATGGTGGTTGTGATGGTTACATTGTGAATCTACTAATGTACTGTAATGTAAAATATAATGTAAAATAATGTTAAAATACTTGACTAACCACTTTAAAATGGTTAAAATGGTGAATTTATGTTGTACATTGTAACAGTAAAAGAAGTAATGATATGCCAAGCTTCTCAAGTTTTATGTCAAAAGAGATGTTAGGAGCTCTTTCAGATCAAGTAATGTTGTAAATTTCTTTATTTCTTCATATATTTTGATGTCTTGTCATCAGGTTTATACAAAGTATAAATTACTGTATATTCTTGAGGAATAAAATGCTTATTTCCAGCAATACTTTTTGACTTACATCCTATTTTTAAGGGAAAATAATATTACCACATTTGTTAGTGTTCGCTTCTTAGTGTTTTCTGGCCTACATATTTTATCCTTTCACTTTCAAACTTTTTGAGGATTACATTTTTATATTTCTCCCATTAATAACATATGGTTAGATTTCATTGTTGGCTTTAACCAGCATCACAAAATTCATCTTTTACATTTGAAATTTACATTATCATTTGCTGGCATATTTGTTTTGTTTCTATGATAGAACTTTGTGAGCTCCATTTGTTCCCATTTTTTATTATACTTTTTTTTAATTTTTTTTATTAACTGAGTTTTATTTCGTCAACTTTTGCTTTTATCAACTTTAAAAAATTTACTTAGGTTACATAAATGTTACTTTAACAATATAGGTGATTCCCATATGGCCTACTCCCTACACCTCCCACATTCTCCAACATTAACAACATCCTTCATTAGTGTGGTACCTTTGTTATAATTGATGAGCACATTTTGGAGCGTTGCCACTGTGGATTACAGTTTACATGGTAGTTTACATCCTCTTCCCCACAATTTTTTAAGTTATGACAAGATATATAATGCCCTGCATTTGTCATTGCAATGTCATTCAGGACAATTCCCAATTCCCCAAAATGCCCTCACCTGTTTTCCCTCTCCCTCCCCTCAGAACTTCCAGTGGTCACTGCCTCCACATCAATGACAAAAGTTATTCCACTGCTAGAATCACAATACATCTATAATAGAAAACCTATAAGTCTACGCTATCATTCATTCCCCAATCCTGAGGATTATCTTTATCCTCCTCTTGGGCAGTACAAACATTTTAAAATATTTAAAATATTTTAACGATGAGCCCCTTCAATCAAATTATATGCTACTTTTGAACAGCGTTTTAGATGAACATTTAATTGAGCTTTATGAGTTATCACTACATTTTTAAAACAGTGTTCAGTAAATTATCACACAACTTTATCAATAGTTTTCCCTCACTATTCCTTTTTTCCAGAAATGACCAACTTTAGAAATTCTTTTAATGGGTTTATTTTTGTAGTGAACTCTATATTTTATCTGGCAAATATGTCATTATTTCACATAAACTGTTACATATGGAAAATACAGTCTGTCTTGTGATGTTATCTTATCTCAGGTTAATAACAATAAAATTAATTTTTTATTATTTTCATTTAATTGTATTACCAAAAAAAATTTGTACTTTATGTACTTCTTTTAAAATATTTTCCTTAATTTATTAATCTACCAAAATAATTATTACATATCTTAGTTAAGATTTCAGTTACTGGAGCCAGATAGCATGAGTTCAGATCCTAGGTCCACTTCAAGCTTCTTAAGTCAAAATCAAGTATACTGTGCTGATTAATCAAAAAAGATCTGGCGCAGAGTAAAAAGCATGCATGTCTCAGCCTCTGCTTTTGCCACTGTTATTAAATTGCTTTTTTTCCTGTGTTTTTATTTGTCTTCTACTGTCATTATTTTTCTTTTTTTAGATCATCCAGTCAATTTCCCATTGTAATTTAGTTCATTTTTTCAAAATAAATAAATAAAATTATCATATGTATGCCATTTTCTTACATTATTCCATATTTATCTTTTGTTTTAAATATTGAATTAAAATAAGCTGAAAATATTGTGAAGAATGTGGGAAAATGCTCCTCTCTTCTTAACATCTTAAATGAGTTTAAGATAAATGTAGATAGGGTCATTAATTCAGTAAGGCACCATGTGGGAAGTATTAGAAGAGTAGAAAACAAATGCAGAGAAAAGTACAAATTCGTAAAGTACAGATTGTTCAGTGAAGAATTCAAAATTATGTAATCAATGTGCTACTTATTTAAGTGGAAAGCATCAGGTTTCAAACCAGGTTCTCTGAGATGCAAAAGTTCAGAAACTTTGATGAGAGCTGTGAGCACAGCTATCAATGGCTGGAGTCTGCAGCCACACTACCTAGAGTCAACCCCACCCCACCATCCAATAGTGTTGTGACATTTAACAAGATCCTTGCTATCTCTAAGCTTTATGTTATTTGCCTGAATACAGAAATTATAAAACAATATTTTAGGGTTGCTATGAAATTTAAATATTTTAATATGTACAAAACATATAGTTTCTGCAATAAGAGTGCTTACTACTAGGTTTCCAGTGTTTGGAAAATATTTATTAAAATTGTCTGTTTACCCATAATAAAGCTGCATAACTTTATTAAAACATTAATTTCCTTTTCTGGGTGTCTGAAATCATATCACTACTGTGGGTGGTACTGGTTTTCCCATGGTGAACAGAGTCTATGATGAACATTTTTAAATATCTTTTAAAAAATAAAAAAAGAAACATGAATAAAATGTGAAAAATGGCAACAAAATAAAGGGTGGTGTGACAGGAATTAAATAGATCCTTGGTTATGAAAAGATGGGGAACCAGAGATCTGAAAAAGAGGAAAATGAGGGCATTGGGATAAGAAAAATGAAATGAAAGGTTTAGTGGAAATACTTTGCCACATCAAGTAAAAAGATCAATATTAAACCTCTAGTTTACCCAGTCTAAAAATTCATGGTAGAAATGCTTAGGAAAGTAATTTACCCTCATGGTTAAGGCCATATAAGATAGGTTACGAAATTTTGAAATTATTCTACTGGCAAAATAGGAAAATTAGAGCCATAGAAAAATGAAAGCAGCTTCTATTAAGATTTTTTTAGTACCTAATACCTAAAATTAAAACACATTCAGCCACAACAGTACTCATATATAAATAACATTTTTGTAAGCAAATACACATATATGCATATATATTTATATATCATTTTGCAAATGTTTTTATGTATTGTGAGAATTTTTATTTTTACCCACAATAAAAATAAATAAAAAAAAACACATTCAGCTATATTTCGCCATTATTTATTTATTTATTTATTTATTTATTTATTTATTTATTTATAGTTAGGCCAGTAAAAAGAATTTATTAAGAAATGGGGGAAAGAACAGAGCTTGCTGAGAAATGGGAGAGAAGGACGGAAATACGCACGAAGATCTGATGCGGGCTCCTCTAGGCAGTGAGAGCTAACCAGCATTATTTTTAAGGCATATTGTCCAAAAGACTTTGAGATTTACTGTAATGATGTGACTACTTCCTTCAAGATATCAGAGCCCCATTGCGGACATCTAGTTTTCTGTTCCCTGCTCTTAGAAACTCAGTGGATTCTTTGTGGCTTCAACAAAATAAAGACTGGCACTGTGGTCTTTTAATGTATGACTCATCAGTGTCTGCAGACTTGGCATTTCCTTTCTTAAAAATGAATCAAAAGTTTTTTTTTTTGTTTTTTTTTTTTTAAATCTCCATGAGACAACATCAAATTAGGGAACCCAAAGATTTGGATTCTAGTACTTCCTCTACCAAACATGTACCTTGATCTTGGTCAGTAGTTTAGATATAATTCTGAGTATAGATATTTGCAAAAACAGGGATCAAGAAGAAATCCTTTCAAATTATTATTTTTTATATTCCTAAAACACAGAATATAATAATCTTCTTACACAATGTTTAGTACCCATTAACTTTAAAATAAACAGTGTCCATTTAGTGGAAAAAAATAGTACTTTGGAAAGATATCTTTGTGAGTTTTCGTGTGAGAAAGATTAACTCATAAATAGCAGAAATTCAGTCTGAGATTTCAATATCACAAATGGCCACTCTTGGAATTTTTAAGTGGATCCTGACTGGTCTTTATTGAGCTACCTAAATTCAGTGATTTTCAATACTCTTCATTCTTTCCTTCCTTGACTTTTTTATCACACTTGCCATCCTTTGAAAGGAAAAACTGACATTTGAAAAATGTGATAAGTCATAAATTAAAATTTGTATACTAATTATGGTTTTAAAGTTAATATTTGAGATACTCAGGTAGCATTCAAGTCCTCTAACACTGCCCTATAATCTATTGTCCACTATTCCTCCTGGTGATTAAGCTAAAATTTGATCTATTCAAGCATGACGTTAGATGCCCCTCACAAATATATCACGACAGTGTCATTTTCTTATATTCTTTTCAAAACAGCTTAATGTTTTTTCCTCTGAAATAACCTCAAATCTCCAATTTTACCTGTGGAGACAGTACCAAGTTAAAATGCCATCTCCTCATAAAAGCCTTACTAGAATTACTCAGTCACATAACTTGTTTATTACCCACCTTTACAGTTTCTTTTTCTTTAGTTAAATTAAAATATATAATCTCTAATTATATCCTTGTCTCATTTTTTAATTAACATATTTTTTTTTTCATTTGATCATAAAATATCTCTTGATTAATCTCAAACACCCTTGCTAGTGGATTTCTAGCAGTCTCTGACAAAGGTATCTGGAACCAGGAACATGCACAGAGAATTTTTTTTTACTGAAAATACCCCAGCCCTATTTGCTACCAAGTGAAGTTCAGTGACTAAGTTCTTATTGAGTGGTTGTAGGCAGAAAGGATATGTGTAAGTTCCAAGTTGAAATCTAAAATATTGAATGTGTACTTCTATAAGTCTATTTCTTCTTCTTGCCACCTGAAACCAGACTGGTAGTGTCACTACTGTAGTTAACAGAGCCCTTTGGAAAGACTTTACAAATGGTGGTGTACATATGGATAACATTATGTTAAATTAAATAACGATTCATTCTGGGGTGGAAACCATAATTCAGCATTTCTAACAAGCTCCCTGGAGATATCAATGATACTAGCACATGGATCACATGTAGAATACGAAAGCATTGTGGAGGACAAAGAAAAAGATAGAAAGGAAACTGAATCCATAAATGAAGAGAAGATGCACTGCTCTATCAACCTAGATGATGTAATTGAGTCTGGCACATAGAAAAGAATAAACTTCCTAAATGTTAAGCAACTCTTTCATTGTGTCTCTCTTTTATACACACCTACTATTACTCCAAGTAAAAGCATAACAACAACAAAAAAATAGTAGACCACTCTCCCATTCATGTAAACACACTATTTTTTTTCTGGGAGAGTAATTGTATTTACATTATTATACAACACATATAAAAATGAAATTGCTTCCTGAATATTTTGTGTATTTTCTAATTAATGATATAGTTTGTATTGATGTAATAACATATAATCATTGGAATCTGAAACAAATCAAAGAAGATATTTAAGCAGTAAAGATCAGACATTGCCTCTTCTACCATAAAGGACTTATAGATTAGGGTCTGACCTTCAGATTTGCTGGACACATTGGAATCTATTAATGACTAGAAATGGACTTCTTTGCATGGCCTAGCTCATTTTTACCAAATAAAAAAGGACCTGGAACATAAACCCGACAATGAGTTTAGTAATTGCTTGGGAAAATGTAATTAGAGAACAGCTCTAAATATGTACAACATTAGTATCTGTTGGTGAAGAACAAATTGCCAAAAAGTCAGTATCTTGAAACATTTCTCATATTATCTCACAGTTTCTGGGGATCAAGAATGTGGGCAAAACTAACTCCATGAAACACTGGGTGCTTCTGTGGTGTGTCACAAGGCTGCAATTAAGGCATCAGCCAGAGCTGCGATCACATCTCAAGGTTCACTTGGAGAAGGATCTGCTCTCAAACTCATGTGGTTGCTGGAAGAATTCAGTTCATTGCAAGTTACTGGACTGATGGGCTCAGTTCTTGCTGGGTATTGGCTAGAGGCTGCCCTCAGGTCCTTGCTATGTGGGCATCTCGAAGCCGGGCAGTTTGCTTCATTAAAAGCCATTAAGAAAGAGAATCTGAGAGCAAGACAGAAATTGCAATCTTATGCACATACCTAAAGAGGTGACAATCCTTATATTTACCATATTCTATTGGTTAGTAGGAAAACATATCCCACTCACACTCAATGGAATTTGATACCACAGATGTGAATACCAGGTGCAAGAATAATTTCGTGAATTTAGAGTCTCTTTATGCTCTAATTCATTAGTGAGTATATGAATTTCTCCAAAAATTACAATATTCATAAAATGTAAATTACCATGAGAGTTTTTTTTCCTGAGGAAAAAATCATTAACAGTCTCAAAACATTTCAGTGATTATCGGAATTTAGATAATTGTAACTGATAGGACTAGAGTGTCTGTCCAGTCCCATAGCATAATTCAGTTTTAAGTCATATGCTTCATTTCTATTTTTCTATATACATGCACAGTTCATTCAAGAAAGTGGATTTCTACTATACTTACTTTTGTTGTCTAAAGTATAGAACACATTTCTTAATTTTAAATATTAAGTAGAACTCTTGTGAAGGAAAATATATCTCATGAACCCCAGTTTTAATGGGAATGATTTTCAACATGTTACTAATATAGATGTGTAAACATAAAATGAATTATAAGTGTCTTATAATTGTAACACTTATATAAATGAAAAGTAAAAAGAAATTTTCAAGTATAATTGCATCATTAATATTCAAATTAACATGTAATTTAACATGACTGTTAATGTGGTTATATTATAGTAAAATTGTCACATGAATAGTACACAGAGTTGTAGCAAAAGTAATTTTGAGTTTGGCACATCAAATACTATTGAAACTACTGCAAAACCATTATTGTGTACCTCACAATCATTTGACATACACTTGATACAAATGCTTTCCTCATTTACCAAGTTCATATCTGCATACTTCTTATATTGCCAACACAGTGCAGCAGTGGTTGGCATCACCATAGTACCATAGTAGCAATCATTCTCTGACAGTGAAATTATGTGGCTATATCGCCATGTAAGTTGGTCATCAGAAGACCCAGAATGTGCTAATATGTATTTTTATTTATAATCCAATTGAAAACATTAATTAAGCATTTTTATAGAAACCAACATGCCCCAGTGTTAAGATCTGTGATTTATTTTCTTCAGATTCTACACACTCAATCATAGCAACCTCCACAAATACTTAGAGTTTCTGCTCTGTTGCAATAACTCTACAACTGACTTGGGATGTGTTTCTGTATAAAATATTCAAGGATATTTGCTTTCTCAGATTTTACATTCTAGTGGGGACATAGAAAACAAAGAAATATTTATCTAACTAAAATCTACAACTTTTAAAGTATGATAAATTGTATTATAATAAGAAAGAGTAAAGAAAGATAAGGAGATTGGGAAAGCTATGACCATGCTTAATAAATATGGAGATTTGGGAGGTCTCACCAAGGGGAGACTTAGAGCAGTATCTTAAAGAGATGAAACTAATAGTCAAAAACATTACTGGAAGAGTGGTTTAAGCAGAATAAACAGCTGAAGCAAGAATCATAAGGTGCATTACTACCCAGTATGGTTAGGGAAGTGCAAAAAATTCAGTGTGGCTGGAGACAAGAAAACCAGGGTATAAGTAGCAAAGAAGCCAAAGAAGCAACAAAAGGTCAAATCAATGTAAAGATTTTGGCTTTTACTCTGAAGGAAATAGAACCATTCCAGGGTTTACACAGAGGAGGGGTTTGGTTTTAATCAAGTTTTATAAGGAGTCTTTGTTTGCTGTGTTGCAAATAGATTAAGCAATGCAAGAATAGAAGAAGCAAGAATTATGAGAGTCTATTGTTGTGCTCGAGGCAGAAAGAGATAGCAGCTTAGACCAGAATGGTAGAGGAATTAATTTGAATATATATCACATTCTGGATATACATCGAAGGCCAATACATTTATAATATAAGATGTGAATCTGATACGATCAATTTTTGTTCACCAATATTTTCAGTCTTGGCAAATGTAAGAACGGATTTGACTAGGAATGACTGTGTATAGAGCATGATTGGAAAAAAATCAGTCTTTAATTGTGAAGTTTCCTATTAGAGTTTTAGAGGACGATATCAAGAATCAGTCTCACAGTCAAATGAAAGGTCTGGGTGGATACCTAAATTGAGAGTTATTATCTTGGGGATAGGATTAAAAGCAATAGAATCCCTGTTTTGAATTGGATAATCTTAACATAACAAAAGGAGTGAAATTGCTTCTGTGAAATTTGGTGCCATTAACACGTAAGTATCCAGAGGAATCTCAGCTAATATTAATTATTGGGGGATCTAAACCTTTCAGTTCACCAATGTCTTTCCACAAATGTTTGTGCCAAGAGGAATTTCATTATATTTTAGGGAAAATGGTTTTTACCCTCTATCATAATCATCTCTATTACCATTTCTTGTTTCCACATTTCACTTTTCCCCAGTCCACAAAATTCCCTCTGCTCTATACAGCAGCATTAAAGTATATCAATGGATAACAATGTCCAACATGTGGTAAAGCAAGATGCTTGCTTTTTTGCTTTTGTTGATATTTTATGTTACAAAACTGGAAAATATTGTCACATCATGAACAGGACTTGTAGTTTGAGAGGTTTTCCAGTAAATAATACAGGCTTTATGTAAATCTTCCAAAATTTTATTGTTAGAATTCAAAGGTTCATCAGAAGTATTTTTCCCATGAGCTTTGCTCATGCAAAGCTTCCAAAGTGGCATTGGATGGGTTTATCCACCATAGTTTAGATTCAGTCAATAGATCCATAGGAAAACAATCATCATCATTTTTGTTTTGGGAAATGGACTTTTATTGCCCAATCCCTCATGGTCTGGATTTTATTGCTCAAACTTATTAGTAAATAACTCCTGGAGCAGAATGTAAATTTAATACACTTATATAAATGTATAAATCTACAATAGAGAAATGTTTATCTTGGTCATGGACAATGACTTTCTATCCAAGGACTTGTATCTCCAATATTTGTTATGGCTTCAAGTAGTGATGTCCATGTGCTCCTGTGAGTGACAGAATTGGACTCAAATAAGTCCTCCCTGCACATGGTTCATCAGTTCCTTCTATTCAAACCTATATGTGATGCTGGAGTTTTTAGGTGTACTTCCAGAGACTGAAGCCTTTGGCCTAACTATGTGCCAGCTGTGCCTGGGATCTCGGTGGAGCTGCAACTCCTACTCTACAGCTCAATGGACTAACCCAAGTCACCTGATGAGGAGACAATGATGGACAATGGCAATCCCAGGGAAGGGAGAGAGCCTTCAGCTGCAGGCAGGATTATCCCATCCACCATATCCATGGGATATAAGCCCACTCTAATTGGAGGTGGAGTGGACATCACCATCTCAGCCCCCTCAGGATTGGGGGAAGAGCTATGGACTAGAGTGGACTTAATGGCATTCTGTTGTAGACATATTGTGATTCAAGCAATGGAAGAAATTATAACAGTGAGGTGGAGCCAGTTGTAATACAGGGGCTTTTTCAGGACTTGGGGGTTGTCCTGAGTGATGTTGCAGTGACGGATATAGGTCATTTGACATCAGCATATACCATGCAGAACTGTGTGGGAGAGAGTGTGGTCTACGGTGTGAACTGAGGTCTATGCTTAGTGGCAAAGCCCCAGAATGTGTATATCCATTGCAAGTGATGTGCCACACTAATGAAAGATATTTATGTGGGATGTTATGGGAGGTGTGGGAGGTGGGGAACATGGGAATCCCTATAATTTCTGTATAATATTTAGGTTATCTAAGCACCTTTAAAAAAAATATATATATATATATAATAACATTTATGTAAGCAAATGCACATATATGCATATATATTTATATATCATTTTTCATATACGTGTTTGTATTGTGAAAAATTTGATTTTTACCCATAATAAAAAAAAATTAAAAAGAAATACCACACACACACACACACACAAAGTGTACCTATCCGGCCGGCTGACCTGAGTGTCTTAAAAAATAATCAGTGAACCACGTTGCTGCACTAAGGTTGTTCCAACCACTGTATTTATATCAATGTTTTAAGATAATACATATAATAACAATAAATCTACTTTGGTCCTGGGTTACACACTTCCCCCATATGCTTATTCATTCCTCAGTCTTGAGGGATTTAAGATGATGAACTTTCTGGCTACTTCAGGCTGAGAGGGGACTTAGAAATTATGTGTTTTATCCTTATATGATTTCAAGGGACAGATAAAGGGCCACATTACGTGTTTCACAAAAAGTACCAAATTTCAAAGAGAGGCTTAATTATTTGATATTTATGGCCCATTGAGCTCATAGGTTTCCTGAAGTGACTTTGAGGTGTCATAGAAGATATGATTCAGAATCAGTAGCACCAGAACAGAATTGTTAACAAAATGGATCAGTCATGAATCAAGAAGAAATTATTAGACTTGGAATAGAAACAGGGTGAAGAAATCCCTAACCCACGTGATGTACAAAGAGGGAGGTAAAGATCTAATGCAACAGCATCTGGCTGAAAAGCTGCAGTTCAAAGAATAGGAGTGTGGAGTTGTTTTGGGCTCCCACAAATTTTCCTGCACTTGATGTAATGCCATCTATATGACTTTGTCTCAAAATTAACTGGGTCTCTGTGAAGTCTGCTCATTTTGCTTATTTCCCTAACATTACTAGTAATAAAGGATTATATTATTTATGTCAAAACGAGCACATTTACTTTTTTCTCTATCAATAAATTTTATTAAAACACAAAAATTGCAAGTGGACTTTTCCATTCTGCCGTGTCAATTTACATTTTCTTGTACCATTAATTTCTTTTTTAACTTCTAAATTCCTCAGAGTGTAAATCAGGGTTGAACAAGGGTATCCCAATAGTGTAAAACACAGACATCATATTCTACACTGGAAATATGGTTGGAGGACAAGTGTATATGAATTTACAAGGAGCAAAATTAAGATGACCATGATAATGTGGGAGGTGCAGGTGGACAGGGCTTTCTTTCTTCCTTTTGCACTCTGGTTACTCAGAGAATATAAGATTAAAATATAAGAGATTATCAAGATTATGAAATTCACCATGCATATGGCCCGACTGTTAAAGACTATGAGTAGATTTATGACCTAGGTGTCCATGCAGGCAAGTTTCAACATTGGTTGCATATCACAGAGATAGTGATCAATAATATTAGGACCACAAAAGGATAATTTCAAAGCCAAGATAACCTGTGATGAAGAATGGATAAAAACTATCACCCAGGCCAGATTCACAAATATAATACACACATGTCTGCTCATGATGGTTATGAACTGCAGCGGTTACAAATGGCTACATAGTGATCAAAGGCCATGAGGATGACAACGAAAATCTCCATGCACTTGAAGAAATGGATTGCAAAGATCTGGACCATACACTCATTATAGGAGATAATTTTCTTCTCAGACAGAGCATCTATAATCCACCTGGGTGTTGTGGTTTTAGACAAACAGGCATCAGCGAAGGATAAGTAGAAAAGAAAGATTAACATGGGGTTCCCAAGCATCTGACAGTATTTGATGGTCAGCACAATAATGAAATTTGCCAACAGAGTTGCCAAGTAGAGAAACAAGAAGACCACAAACACTAGTTCCTCCTTTAAAATATCCTATGTTAACACAAACAGCATGAATTCTTTCTCACTGCTGTTCATATCCCTGGTTACAATAAATATAGAAATGGTGCAGCTGAGAATTTGTTTATCTGCAAAGAAAATTGAGATAGCTGTGATTTTGCAAGGACAGAAGACTTGTGCTTTTGAAACCTCTCATAGTTCTAATTCTATGAACACTGTATTTCAGTAGTTCCCAAAGTTTTGTATGCATTAAAATCAAATGGAAACTTTTTAAAAAGAATGTTAATGACCATGCTTTATCTATGGAATCTTTCTGTGTGTAATCTAGATTTTTTTGAAAAAAAAAAAAAAAAGCCATTGATTGTGCTGTCTGGAAAGTTTTAATAACTTCTGACTTTGCTGTATCAATTTGTGTGAGTCAGTTTAATGCCTTAAAACTTTACTTCATATAAAAGTTGTAGATTCTTATAGGCCCTTATTAATGGTATGCATATGAATGGAATATGATATATATGCATGGATAATGCATCTCAACTGAAAACTAATATGTCGGTATCTATATATTCAAAATGTTAAATTTGCAGTTTCCCTCTTGAGAGAAAAACATTTCTTGGAATTGAAACCAGTTTGCATTCATTATTTCTGAAGTTTTCAATGTTTTGTCTTGAATATACCTTAAGAGGAAATTATTATTCCAACTTTTGGCTTATTGTGGCCATAATTACTATCACTGTCATTCAGGACAGTGACTATGAAATGGTGGAGAAATGTTTGAATAAATCATTGGGACTGGCATTATAGAGGAAAACTGCCATTCATGTTATATCTTCCAAATTTCATGCTAGATGCATGATATTAAGTTTCACTTCTCATAACTCCCACGAAGTGTACCACTTCTTATATCCATTTAACCTGAATAATGTCTTTACTCAAATATGATTCTCTTGCATGTATCTGCCATAAATATATGATTTCTTCCAATATTTTTAAACATAATTTTAAAAATGTCTTTTTGAATTTCCCCAGGCAAATATTTTCCATTGTTTTATACTATTTCTTATAGTGTAGATACATATATGTAAATGCAATCGTTCTCTATTTTTATTATGCATTTTGATTTTCATTTTGTTGTTAAAATCAACACCAGTTTTACATGTAATTAAAGGAAATCCATAACATAATTATCCATTTCAGCACTTTTAAATGAACATGTAAACTTTTCATATTATGGTTGTAAAATTTATCATTGCCCATTTAATTTGTTTTCACATTGTCAATCAAATATTTTTTGATGAATCATTTCTCATTTTTATCCTTTACCTTATGTTCCAAAGTTGCATAAAAATAAATTTCCATGGGATTACTGATACAAAATATATGAATATTTTCAGAATTACTGATAACTATTGACAATGTCTTCCAATTTTGTTTTATCAGTATTTGCTAAAAATATTTCAATTATAAAATTAATATATTTCCATAATAAATCAACAAAACTTAGAGTAAACCACAAGTTGAAAAATAAATGTGGTGTTCCAAAATTCATATTTTCTTAATCATAAACATTCTGTTTCTCACATAGCGTTATACAGATTTTATTGTGTTTATACAAGTATTTCCCTATTGTCTCATTATTTTAATTGTTTATAAAATTATAAGACTAATAGAAATTTCTAAAAAAACTCAAACTTTCAGCATAACCTTCCTCCTTTGTTTAATAGAATTAAAATTATATTATTCAAATTTTTGTGTACTGGTGATAATACAGTATTTTTATGTTTTTATTTCTAAAATTTTGTCTGTATTGAATTATGCACATCTTTTTCAGTTAATTTTTTAGGCATAGACTTTTGAGTTCATAAGCCCCCTTTTGTTCATTTTATGCATAAATTTACTAAAATTTTCCCTGTTGTTGATTATATTATTGCTACAATTACAGAAGTTAAAATCTTTATACTGTTCTGTCTAATTACTACATCTTTTCCTGACAAATCACCAATCTATCAATGAATATATAACATCACCAATTCTGTAAACTTATATGTACTACTCATATCTACAATAGCTATAGTAGAAAACTGTTCTCAAACTCTTTACAGTCAAATTGAAGGGAAAAAAATCCTCTGGATAAGATCAATAATTATGCAAGGATTACACATGACTATATGAGGTGAGATAATAACAGATTAATGGTTCCAAATCAGAGAGATTCCAAGAGAAATAATTGAGAAATAATTGAATGGACAGATAAAGATGACAAATGAGAAAGAAATGGAACTATGATTTTAAATGAGTGAAACTGAAATTTCCAGCTTGATTAGTTGGAATCAGGTATTCAGTGAAGCTTAAAATGGGTTTTCTTGATGAGACTATTTCAAATTTAGCAATCTGCATTGCTAATTTACTCTAATAAAGCTACTAATCTATACAAAAGGCAAATATTATTTCAGTCCATCTGAAAAGCTGATCTCAGTATGATCATATCAGTTTTGCTACTATAACTAAAATCTCTGTAAGGCAGTTCCAATTATCAATGATAATTATAAAAGATAAAATGAATTAATTATAATTTCATTTCAATATATTTTTAAATTGTTCATGGTGGGAAAAATAAAGCAATGTGTCCTTGACTATGGAAAATGGCACACTGAATAAAGAAAAGAAATTCATCACAGAGTTCCGGTTCTTTCCTCCTGACGCTCTGCACTATAACCACCAAACATGAGAAGGCATGTGGTTGTGGGTCATCGACAATGGTCACCACAGGTCTTCAAAGCCAAGGACAATAATTAATAAGTTTAGCTTTAACTTAGACCCTGTGCCTGATATATTGCCACTAACCTTAAACTCTTCAAATAAGGGGACTCCCAGGAGTAGAAATATCCTCAAGACTGGCCTCAAAACCATGGTGTAGTTAGTCTCCCCTTCTGTGAATAACAAAGAAGATATGGAGTGTTACATTGTGTCCAGGGAATGCTTAGGAACCCTAGAGCTCTACAATCTCTCATTCTGGAATTACCCTCCCAGAGAATCATCATGTTTTACAAGGCAAACTGCTTAAAGTGTCCATCATATCAGTCTTCGAAGGTAATGTGAAGAAAATATTTCAGATGGACTGAAAAACTTACATCTAAGAGCAAATAAATGACTTTGAATAAGGTATATTTCTCATATCTGAAACTTTAATTTATTTGGAAGTTGAATCATATGAAGTCTAGGTAAAATATACAAATTATACTTCATTTGGCTTTATCAATGCATTGCATAGTAGCAGGTTAAGAGGAGTAGGGAGTATTGGAGGGAAGAGGTTCTTGCTCTAGTCTGAACTCACATGGATCTTCCCAGAAGCACTGGGTTAGACAAAACATGAGGGTCCATAGCACAAGAGAGCCGTAGTGAGGAATAGGAGAAGTTTCTCAATTTGGTTCTGGAATAATATTTTGTGGAAGAAAGTATTCTCTCTGACATAAAAATGCCACTGAGGCCATCTGTCTTTCCAGTTTCTCTTCTAGAGAAACATGAGTTAAATGTTTCACTTTTTACTGCATTGGATATTAATAGTAATACCCAAAAATGTTTGCAATGCTTAAGGAAAGCTTTCAGCCTCTGGAGCTCCAAAGAAATCTTTGTTCCCAAACCACTCCCAAAAGATTGTTCAATGAACCAAATGCACAGAGAGTCAGAGGTCAAAAGCAAACTATGGGGCCAATTATTTAAATTGCAACTAACTCTGAATTGTGGAGCAGAACGACCATTATTTCCTCTTTATGATTTGTTCAAACCTATTGCTTCTAGAATCAAGGGAAATTTTGATACCAGATAAAGGTGGATATAAGTAAAATGTGTGTGTTAGAAACGAATCCTGGCCTTACAACTCATTTGTTGTGAATGTAAGGGACTTTCTTAAACTTTATTTTCAATTTCCTACTTTGTAAAATTTTACTAACAATGCTAATTATTTATTGTAACACCATTAATAATATATTTATTCTCCGATTTCTAAACCCATCTTTGCTTTTCAATGAGTGAAGAAAGAAAAAGAAGCATTTCTTATCTTGAAAGGTAAAAGAATTATTGAATAATTACCTTTCCAATTTATTTTTATTTTAAAAGATATCCCTACTAGTATGTGCACTTCTACTCACTGGGTAAAAAGTAAGAATTTTGATTTTGTATGTGGTTGAAAGTAATAAACATGGGGCAGGTTATATTATACAATTAATTTCCTACTTGGAAGGTGATATTAGTATCCTAATTCTGAAACAAGTACTGCCTTTGGCAAGCCATGAGTGGGTACCGTAAATTAGGATGAAGAGAAAGATTGGGGTTATGGTGTAAGAGACAGGTGGGAAACAAAATGCAGATGCAAAGGGCATGAATGGATTCTACCATTCCTTGAAATTTTACTGAGAGGTTTAGTAGCAACCAACAGGTCTAATAGTTGCAGAAGAAATTTTTGGAAAAAATTACAGCACAATTACATGGCATTATATGTTAAAATCTTGAGGGAGACTTACTAAATTCCTTAAAATGTGTGAGTGTCATTTTCTCTGAAAATTAAATGGGAATAAAAAGGTTTAGCTTTATAAAGTTGCTATAATGACTAATGAAGAAAATATATAAAAAGAAAGAATTTCTGCCTCAATAAAGTGCATAAAAATTTGTATATTTTTATTAATCCTCCTTAATTACTTTCATTTGAGAATGAGAAAAAAGAGTATAACTTAACTAATGTCAAATGGTTATACAGTAACTGACCTGAGTTTATAATCCAAATCCCTTTAAAACATGTCTAAATGTTTTTCTTTTTAATAAAACTGTATGGTAACATAATATGCTCCCTTGGTCTGAAAAATTTCAACAGCCAATGAATGAGCCCTTGCATCAGACTTTGGAGACGAAAAAATTAAACTTATTCCCAGGTCTGATGGCAAAATCTGTAAGGGGATACTTCCCAAGATCATTGGATTCTCCAGTCTCAAGAAGCTGAGTCAATGATTCCTTGGGTTCTTTTGAGCACCAAGGTTAACTGACCATAAGTGCTCATTAATTAGTCATTGAAGAATGAATAACTGAATTATCTAACTTTGATCTCGGTTTTGCAAAATAATGTTGGGGTTCTATGAAGGCAATTGTACTATTTTGGATATCATCCACCCCTTTCTCATATGTAGCTTTAAGATGAACTAAAACCCTATATTAGACTCCCTCCCTGTAAATCTTTACTTTACTAAAATGAGATAGCTAAGCTGAAGAATGCATACAAGATGTTACTGAAGCCAATCATCAAAGCACCACAGGAATGCGGACTTATGATGGTCATGAATTACAGGGGCTTACAGATGGCCATATAAAGTCCATAGGCAGAAGCACAAAGGTCTCCATGGACTAAAAGAAATGGTTGGAAAGATCTGAGTCATACAGTAGTTGTTGCAAATAGTCTTGTTCTGAGCAGGGGCATCTACTATTAACCTAGGAGCCTCAGTTGTAGAGAAGCAGTTATCAGCAAAGGATAGATAGAAAGATATATATGGGATTCCCATGGGTTTGCCTTTCCTTAATAGTCACCACAATGAGAAATTTCCCCAAAAGACTCACTACAAAGCATTAAGAAGACCCGAAATATTGCTTTCTATTTCCCAGCATCTTGTGTTAACCCCATCAAGATAAATTCATTCGCACACTTGCTTATTGACATAGCAGCAGCTGTAGGTAGAATGTGGTTGACAGGTTTAATCAGTAGTGAGAAGAAAAGAGGTGACAACTTGGGAAGATTAGTGGACTGAACTCTAAATTCATTGGTTCTGCTCTATGCTCTTGCATTTTGTGTTAAACCCCAGAATGAACTCATTCACACTCTTGTTTTTTTGACATATCAGCAGCTGTGGTATAATGCATTTGAAAAAGGTTTAATATGCAGAGAGGAGAGTAGAAGTAGCATCTTGGAAAGGTCAGGGCTATGAAACCTGAAGAACACTATTCCAGCATATATAACCTCTACTATTTTTTAATATAATAACTTTTATTTTTTAAAGTGATTTTATATTACACAAAAGTTATATTGAAAGTATGAGGGATTCCCATTTACCCCCTCCCTGTCACACATTATCCCCTATGTCTTTTAAATTCAGCATTACAATGTATTATGATGTGTCTGTAAAAGCCACTCATTAAAAAAATGCACATTTAAAAAATAAATCACATTTGGTAAGGACTAACCTACCTACAGTAATAATCTAAAAACGGAAAACCATCACTGTGACATTTCCAGTACTTCACACATCTAACAAATGCTGAAGGGGGCAACTGCCATTGTTATAACTTTTTAAAGCCAAAAACTTAAGCACAAATCAGAATTAAGAGAAATTTCAGAATGTTTACCTTTGCATGCATTTTTGGCTGAAATATCAAAGATTCCTCATATAAAAAAAGTCCACTCTGACGGCTTCAGGTTAAGAGAGAACTTAAATATTATGGGCAGATGTTAGGATTTGTTTTGCTTGCAGTTGTAGATAATCCTTGTTCTTTGGTATTGGACTGGTCCATCATCATTGCTTTGTTAATTGTCCAGGGCAAGCCCAAAGAACTGGAGAAGAGGAGTTAGTTGGCTGGGTTTCAGGGCTCAATCAGCATATGAACAATCTGAAGACTTTATGTCTCTGAGATATATATTTGTCAGGTAAATAGAAAATTATAGATTCAAATAGAAGGAGAAGAATCATGGATAGGAGTATAAATGAGTCTAACTACATTATATTTGGGAAATAGGTTATCATATTTTCCCAGATAGTGTCTACTGAGGAGGTGTTGAATTCATAAGGCCATATGCTTGCTTATGGTGTCCAGATGTCTCTGGGTCCCTCAGGAGCACTTTTGATCTGGAGGAATTGGAAAAACAACAACAAACTAACCCCAAAGCCAGTAAAAAAAGGAAATAAAAAAGATGAGAGCTGAACTAAATGAAACAGAAAATAAGAAAGCACTAGAAAAAAATAAAACCAAAAGCTCATTCTTTGAGAAGATCAGTAAAATTGACAAATCCTTAAGCAGTCTAACAAAGAAAAAGAGTGAGCAGAGGCAAATACAAAAAATAAGAAATGAGGAAATGGATATCACCAGTGACCCCATAGAAATAAAGAGTAACAAAGAGGATACTTTGAAAAATTATATGTGAACAAAAATGATAATCTAGAGGAAATGTAAAAATTCTTAGAAACTCACAAGCAGGCTACACTGAGGAAAGAAAAAATAGATGAATTCAACAGTCCAATTATAAGTAAAGAGATAGATCGAGTCATCAAAAATCTTCCTACTAAGAAGAGCCCAGACCAGATTTTGTATTTTGTCCAATACTTTTCAGGATCTATGGAGATGATCATGTGATTTTTTTCTTTCAATATGCTTATGTCCTGTATTACATTGATTGATTTTCTTCAGTTGAACCATCCTTGCATAACCCTATGAAACCCACTTGGTCATGATGTATAATTCATTTGATATGTTGTTGAATGGGATTAGCAAGAATTTTGTTGAGGATTTTAGCACCTAGGTTCATTAGAGAGATTGGTGTGTAATTTTACTTTCTTGTAGCATCTTTGTTTGGCTTTGGTGTTAGGGTAATGTTGGCATCATAGAATGAGTTAGGCAATGTTCCTTCTACTTCCATTTTTTGGAAGAGCTTAAGCAGGATTGGTGTTAGCTCTTTCTTTAATGTTGGGTAGAATTCACCTGTGAAGACGTATAATGCTGGGCTCTTCTTAATTGGGAAATTTTTGATGACTGAGTCAATTTCTTTACTTGTAATTGGACTCTTGAGCTCATCAATTTCTTCTTTTGTTAATATAGGCTGCTTGTGAGTTTACAGGAAATTGTCCATTTCCAATAAGTTTCATTCTTGTTGGCATGTGGTTTTTCAAAGTATCCTTTTATGAGACTCTTTATTTCTGTGGGGTCATTGGTGATATCCACTTCCTCATTTCTTATTTTGTGTATTTGCATCTGCTCACTCTTTTTCTCTGTTAGTCTGGCTAACAGTTTGTCAATTTTATTGATCTTCTCAAAGAACCAGCTTTTGGTTTTGTTTATTTTTTCTAGTGCTTTCTTATTTTCTATTTCATTTAGTTCTGCTCTAATCTTTGTTATTTCCTTCTTTCTACTTTCTTTGGGGTTAGTTTGTTGTTGTTTTTCCAATTCCTCCAGGTGTGTAGTTAAGTCTTCAATTTTAGCTCTTTCTTCTTTTTTGATATATGCATTTATGGCTATGTATTTCCCTCTCAGTACAGCTTTGCCTGCATTCCATAAGTTTAGATATGTTGTGTTATCATTTTCATTCATTTCAAGGCAGTTACTGATTTCTTTTGATATTTCCTCATTGACCCACTGTTTGTCTAAGAGTGTGCTGTTTAACTTCCATATCTTTATGCCTAATCTGGTTCCCTGGCCATTAGTGATTTCCAATTTCATTGCATTGTGGTCAGAGAAATAGTTTGTATAATCTCTGTCTTTCTGAATTCTTTGAGAGCTGTTCTCTGGCTTAGAATGTGGTCTATCTTGGAGTATGATCCATGTGCTCTAGAGAAGAATGTATATCCCACTGTATTTGGGTGTGGTGTTCTGTATATATCTATTAGGTCCAGGTCCTCTAATGTATTATTAAGAATCTTTGCTTCTTTACTGATTCTCTGTTGAGATATTCTGTACAATGGTGATAATGGTGTATTAAAATCTCCCACTATAATTGTAGAGTCATTTATGTCTCCACTTAGTCTCTCCAGTATTTGCCTCATGTATTTTGAGGCACCCTGATTAGATGCATAAATGTTTATGATTGTTCTTTCTTTTTGAAAGAGTACCCCTTTACTAATATATAATGTCCATCTTTGTCTCTTACAATAGTTTTGAATTTAAAGTCAATTTTGTCTGATATTACTATAGCAGCTACTCCCACCAAATTTTGCTTGTTTTTTCCTTGTAAAATTGTTTTCTAGCCATTCACTGAAACTGCAAGCAATATAATTCCACCCATCTGGTTCATGGGATATAAGCTCCCTATCAATTAGAAACAGAGTATCACCATCCCTAAATCCTCAAAAAAGCTGAATGAATAATGGAATAAAGTAGATTTATTATTATTCTATCATAGGCTTATCATTAATTGAGCAATGGAACAACTTTTATCATTGATATAAAGATGGTGGCCACTAGAGGTTCTGAGGGGAGGGAGAGGGAAGAATCATTGTAATATGGCAGCATTTTTGGGAAATTGGTATTGTCCTGCATGACATTGCAATGTTGGATACAGAACAGTATATATTTTGTCATAATCTAAAAATTTTTGCAGGTCAGAGTGTAAGCTATAATGTAAACTATAATCTCCAGTTAGAAGCTCTTCAATATGGGTTCATCAATTGTAACAAATGTACCACAATAATGAAGGATGCTGCTAATGTGGGAAAATGTGTGTGTGTATGTGGGTATGGGGCATATGGGAATCCTCTATATTTTTATGTAACAAAAATTTAAAAAATTAAAATGGTAAATATGCAAAAAATATATACAGTAGTGCTTTTATACACTAGTATTGAATAATCTGTGGATGAAATCAGGAGAAAAATTCCATTTATAATAGTGACAAAAAATCTAATATTTAGGAATAAACTTAACCAAGGATTTAAAGAACTGTATTCAGAATCCTACAAACATTGCTAAGAGAAAACAAAGAATTCTTAAGTAAACGGAAGTAAAATTCACTTACAGATTTAATGCAATTGCAATCAAAATTCCAATAGCTTACTTTGAAGCTATGGAAGAGACAATTATCTAATTTATTTGGAAAGTTATAAGGGCCTCAAATAACCAAAAAATATATATATATATCTTGAGAAGGAAGAAAAAATTTGAAAGACTCTAACTTCAGGTCTATATAACATATTAGAAAGCTACAGTGGTAAAATAGCATGGCACTGGCAAAAAGATAGATATATTGACCAATGGCATCAAATTGAGAGTTCTGAAATAGATCCCCATATCTAAGGTCAATTCACTTTTGGCAAGGCTTCCATGTGCACACAATTTTGACAGAAAAATCTTTTCAAAAAGTGATGCTGGGAGATCTGGATATCCATATTCAAAAAAAAAAAAAAAAAAAAAAGGATATCTATCTATCTCCACCTTAGACAAGGATACGTATCTCACTTCTTAGACAATAGTAAATTCAAAATGGATCAAAGACCTAAATATAAAAGCTAGAACCATAAAACTCTTAGAAGAAAATTAGGGAAGGATCTTTGAGATCTTATGGTAGGAGATGTTTTTCTAGTCCTACACCCAAACAAAAACAGTTAAAGAAAAACATAGATAAATGGAACATCCTAAAAAATAAAAAAAAATTCAAAAACTTCTCCTTCAAAGCACTGTGAAGAGGTGAAAAGGATTCCTATTCAAAGGGAGAAAATATTTGGAAACCATGTGTACAAAAAGGGTTTAATATGCATAATATATTGACTGTATTTATGTCAAATGTAAATATAAATAAATTTATAGGGATGGAATTAAAGTAGCAGGGAAGGGAAGGATAGAGGTATTAAGAGATGACTGCTAAGAGGTAGGGATAATGAAAATGTTCAAAATTTGATTGCAGTGATGAATGCACAACACTTAGATTATACAAAAAGACATTGAATGCACACTTTGGTTGCATTGTATGGTATGTGATTTTATCACAATAAAATTGCTTTAAAAAAACACTACCATTAATGTCACCCTCTAGGTAATGAGGAGTGTTTACAATGGCATGGATGTTTGTGCGGTAATAAGACTGTGAATCAGAATATTCCATTGAAGAAGGTATGATAGGTAGATTTTCAACATCTTGTGTTTACTTATAGTGATCAAGAATATAAAATAGAAACTGATGAATACACAAGTATGTGATTATACCAAACACTGTTAATTGCATATTTTGGATGGATTGTATGCATTATTAATATGTGTAAATAAATTTGATTTATTTTAAAAATCATATAGAATGAAAAATTGAACTTAAAAGAGATAAAGAACTGAATGGAAGAGAAAATTACCTAGGTTATAACTTGCCTGCCCTTTAAAATTTATGACAGTTTTGAACAAGGGCAGGTATAATATTGAAAGTAAATCAAGGAATCATAGTTGTAGGCAGCACTGGAAGTATTCAAGCAGAAACAGGAAGCTGATCCAATAAAATAACTTGGAAAATGCAACCCATTCCTGTACTCCAATAAATAAACTCTGTAAACATGTATATAAAGCTTGATACTTCAAGGAGCAAACTTTCATTATCAAAAATAAAAGGTTGCTCTGGTAACACAATGTATCATTTAAAATTTCATTTCATTGTATTTGAGGTCAACTTGGATCTAGGCTGGTCTACAGCCACATTTTGAGCAAAGAAATCAAATTTCAATCCTGTGGGTTTAGGAGCTGCTAAAACTGGCTTTTCAGCTGCTACAGGACAAATGACACTTTGCACACTTTCCTCCCAAAGTACTTTTTCAGAGTCCGATTTTTGTCTTTATTCCTCTAGATGAAGGGATTCAGCATGGGTGTGACCACTGAGTCTGATGTACATCACTGAGGCTGATGCACTTGAATGTGTGTTGTGTGAAGCATCACGACTGAGGTACACCCCTAATCTTGTACAATAAAACAAGGAGACAACCAACAGTTGAGACAAATAGGTGGAAAATGCTTTATACTTCCCTTGAGCTGATGAAATTGCATGTACTGAGGAAACAATCTTAGAATAAGAGAAAATTATCCTAGCCAGGGGACCCATGGCCAGCTATTAAATATATCACTAAGTAATGGGAAAAGGTGTCAGATCAGGCAAGTTGGACCATCTGGTGAAATTCATAGAAAAAATGTGGGGTTTCTATGTGTGAACAAAAGGACAATCGTAACACCATTAACCCCTGTAAAAAGGATTGCATAATATTCATAGTCCAGGACCCCAGAACCAGCAGGACACAGAGCCAAACGTTCATGATGACTGTTTAGTGAAGGGGGTGACAGATGGCCATGATGCAGTCATAGAACATCACAGCCAGGAGGAAGTCTTCCAACCCTGCAAAGACAATGAAAAAGTACATCTCAGTGGTGCATCCTACATAGGTTTATGACTCTGCTCTGTGCCTGGATGTTCTCCAGCATCTTTGGGACAGTGGTGGAAGATAAACAGATGTCACAAAGGGACAGACTGGAGGAGGAAGAAGTACATGGGTGTGTGGAGGTGGGAGTCTGACATGATGGCCAAGATTATGAGCAGGTTCCCAGTGAAGGTGACCAGGTACATGGACAGGAACAGAACAAAAAGGAGGTGCTGTAATTCTGGATCTTCTGTAAGTTCAAGGAGAAGAAATTCTGAAATTTGTGTTTCATTTACAGGTCCTATGTAGTAGATGTGACTAAAAGGATATATAAAAAGAATTTGGCTAATAGTCACACTATCCAAATATCCAAATAGAAACACTAAAAATTGTCGATTTTAGTGAAAATTTTCATCCCTATATTATTTATATGGATCTCATCCCTTTAGCATTTTTCTAGTGCTACCTCTAATTAGAAATTCCATCTCCATATCTCAGCCTTTCACATGCATGCACAAATGCTACAGGTTTTATGAGAAATTTATTCATTTGTGGAGTAAATATTGAGTTGTGGCTAAGAGACACATATAGTCAGGGCAATGAGTCTATAGTGCTGTAACCCAAAAGTCCCAACACACTGAAGATAGAGAAAGAATATGTGCAAATGAAAACATAATCATAGTAAAAATCAGCTGATTACAAATGATTTAAGGAAAAGAAAACAGACTATTATGTGAGGTCTTCAATAGTAATGCATGAAACTATGAACCTAATTCTTCAAAAATTGAAACTTACCTGTTATCATAAGTTCCCAGGGGAGGGGGGGGGAGAATAGGTAGAACATAGGACATTTTTAGGGCAGTGGAATTGTACTGTAAGACCTTGAAATTACAGATAAAGGCCATTATCCATTTTGTCAAAGCCTATTAAAGTGTATGGTGCAAAATGTAAACCATAATGTAAACCATTGACCATGGTTAATAGCTATGTTTCAATATTTGTTCATAATTGTAACAAATGTACCATACTCAAGGAAGATGTTATTAATAAGGGAAAATGTGAGTGAGGGAGAGTGTGGGTATAGGTGAAAGCCTTATATTTTCTATGTGACTTTTCTGTAACCTAAAGCTTCTTTGAAAATAAATTGAAAAACAAATAAGACACTAGGAGCAAATAAGGAATATATATGCAAATATAAACATAATCATGTTACAAATCAGCTGATTATAGTTGCTTTAAGGGAAAGAAAGTGGGTAAATACAGAGTGAAGTGAGCATGCTATTTTTCAATCACTATTCAGGAAAGACCCATATATGATGTGAAATTTGAAGAGGCACCTCAAGGAAGAGAAGGCAGGAGACATGAGGATATAAGAAGAATTTTGTGACCAGAAGAGTAAACATTCAGGGCAAAGCCCCTAACTAATTTGCTTACAAAGCTATCCCACCAAATGGAATGGAACTAGTCCAATTGGTATTTGTAGAATTACATGCAGACTCTATTTTATAGGAGACATTCTTTGGAATATATGAACTCAGATACCCCTGCTCTGAGGACTGCTCACACCCCATGAAACACACATGTGCACACAAACACACACAGAATGCACACTTTGGCATCCTAGGGCCAAATTAACACTGTGGTCTTCTCACACCCAGTCACGCTGATTTTCCCAGGAGTAAATACAATCCAAGCTGACAACATCATATTTTATTTTCCCCAAATATTTAGAAATTATTCTCTGAAATTCCAGCTCACAGGACTTCCTTGGACATGCTCCTTTTTGTTATGGTCACTTTCTGTCCTTTGTTTAAAGAAACATAAATATCTACTCAATAATGAGAGAGGAAGGGATTAAAAGTACTTGAAGGAAAAAGAAAGATATAAACTCAGGTATTCCCTGAGAGACTGTGATGAAGAAAACCTTCCTTGGCTCTGATGGCATTCTTAGTCTAGTTATATCCCCTTGAAGCCCAGAATAACTAATTAAAGAACAAAAATGAATTCATCCAAAAGACAAAGTTAGTGATATGTTTTTACAGTGTCAAGAAAATTTATAGATTGAACACTACGAGAATAAAATTAACAAAGGAAATAAACGTTTCACAACTGAAAATATATAACAAGTAAAAAGAAGTTGAGATTTTTTTTTTGGCTGAAGCATCTGAAGTCTTTTAAAATGTTATTAAAAGCACAATTTTTGGAATCGGATAAACCTGATTTTGAATCTTAGATGTGCCATATATTAGGTGGTAAATTTTGAACCTTAAGATTTTCACCTATATTTTAGACATTATGGCATCCATCCTCCTAAGACTTTTAACAGACATAATCCATACATATGAAAACCTCAGCTTCAGTCCAGCCTCTTGGTAAGGATTTGGGTATCACTGCTGAGGAGATAAGACACCTTTTTCTACTGACTCTCAAATGGGTCATTTTTTCTGCATCTCTCAGTGTCTATTCAACAGCCCCATTTCAGTTCCCCAGATCCCTTCCAGCAATTATACAATGGAAACTCTTCTATAATATGAAAATAATAAAGGCAAACTCTGGTCCAATGGAAAGGAAAGTGCCTTCCAAATGATGGCTGAAGTTGATGTAATTTCAAAGCTAGATCTTATCACAACAAGCCAAAAAGCACAATAAGGAAAACAGATGGGAAAGACAGGTGGCAATAAGTATAAAATGGTGATCTATTAACTCAATGGAGCAGGAATTTCTAAGTTTGAAAAACAATGAGAGGAACATCATATGTAACACTGAAAGCCGTTCACACATTTCCCCAAACACGTCTATACAGACATAGAAGAACTAAATGTCAAAGAGCAAAGTTGGAGAAATACCTGCAATTATTTGATTAAAAGATTATCTTAAAAAAAGAAGATAAAGAAGAAAATCAAAGTAAAGAATTGAATAAATAATTTGCAATGGGGAGAGTAAATGGCCAATAAAAATATAGGTAACTTCACCTATAAAAGAATAATTGTAAAGTAAATGTTATAGTATATTCCATTCCACCCATTAAAGAAAAATAGCCTTTTTTATGTGAAAACCCAGTGTAAGAGTATGTCTTGAGAAATGCTGTTGCAAGGAAAGATCTAACTTAATTGGATATTTCCCATTATTTGAGACACTTGCTTAAATGTACCTCATGTTAAACGTTAAAGCAATGCCTCACTTCACTATACATTCTGTCACTGCTAATATTCCATTCCCTATTCCCGTTTAACTGCAGAGCTCCTGGGCAGATATTCTACTTTTCCTGGAAATGCTTTTTCCCTGCAAAACCTTTTTCTAAATGGTATTCCATTCTCATCTCTTACAATTGATCAATTATAATAATTTTATTACCTACAGTGCATTGTTTACATTAAAGCTCCATTCTGGAGTTTATAGTCCTATGCTTGTTTTTCGGTTTTTTTTTTTTTTTTTTTTTTTTTTATTCTACTAACACATATACAACCTAAAATATCCTCTTTTAACTGCATTCAAATATATGTAATTAGATGACCTAGTACACATTGTATATTTATCCTTTGAATTGATGGGATGTACACCTATTTTGGAAATGTTGCCCTGGGAACTTATTTACAAAGATGCAGTTTGAGGTTATGAGAATGAAATCAACGCAAAGACTTCCCCCTCTTTATCTGGGCCACTTTACTTGAGTCACATCTACTTTATTGAATTTTCCTACTCATCCCAATGTGTTTTTCTTTATTTCAATACAATATATCATCTATCTTTGTAACTGCAATATCTATTAAGTATATTGCAAGGAATAACTTTTATCAACCTTTCACTTTTAACTTTGTCCTTTCTTGGGACACAGTTGACCAATCCTTTTTTGTAGTTCTCAAAATATTTATTATGAATATTTTCAACCATGCTCAATAGTAGAGAGAATAATAACATGTACCCAAAAATTCAATGGTTGTCAATATTCTACCCTTCTGGGTTCTGATATACTTCCCTTTTTTGCTGTTGTTGTTTATTTTCTGCTGGAGTATGTTAAAGCAAATTCCAGACATCTTATAAATTCAGGCATAAATCTTTCAGTATGTATTTCCAACAGATAAGGACTAATTTTTAAAATAATCACACCATTTTCACACCCAAGAAAATTATTTCTTAGGCTCATCTAACACCCAGACTGTGTTAAATTTTTCCTGTCTCAAAGGCTTTATACAATAGTATTGCACAAATCATGATCCAAACAGGTCTACAATTTGCATTTAGTAGGATGGTCACTTAAATCTTCTTTTCCCCCTATTAAAAACTTAATATTATTGGTTGCCTTGGGTTTGAAGTCCCAGTTAGAATCAGCACAAATGAATGAAATTCTTTGTTTAAATTACTGGATTTTATTTGCTTCTGTGCTAGAGATATAGTAAAGAGTGAATTAGAGGAGTCTATTTTGTTTTTACATTATTATTAAGTAAAGTCTATATTTTTCATCTATTTCCTTTGTTTTTAATCTAGTCTTCCTTTGCTCACTGCCCCTGCTTATTTCCTATATACTTGTAATGAGAGCTAGAGACTTGATGAGATTGTTTTATTTGATTGAAGATTACTTCACAGGTAGTGCTCTGTTCGATAGTATCCCATCAATATCTTGGTACCTCATTGCCCCTCTTTTGGTGATACCATGATTAATCAGTGGGTCAAGGGAGTGTCATCCTGTTCCATCCATTTTCATATGCCCTATCAACCTTTCCTGTAATAGTTTCAGCAGCTCTTGATCCTCATTACCTATACCCATTACTTCATTAGTTAGCTCCCAAGTCCTTTTGACCTGACCACAGTTGTTCTGCAGGACTTGCTGACACAAGATATCTCATGTTCATTTTGCACTTTTCCTGTCATTTGACCTGGAACCAGCCATTTCCCCTAGGATACCTGGTTCCTTTTAGTGGGAAATAGTATTTAGAGACCATAATCTGGGCACTGAATTTACTCATTGTTAATGCGCTGTCATTATATCTAGGATTTTTCAGTGGGTTTAGCTAAGGAATATTTTTTAGAAAGAGAAAACTCATGATGTTATATTGATATTTCTAATTACAGGATATTTACTTCATTGATTTTAACTTTTACCTCTTTGTTGATTTGTAGCTATACATCCCAGAAAAATATGTATTTAAACTTAATCCATCCCCATGGGTGTGAAACCACTGTAAATAGAACCTTTTGATGAAGTTACTTCAGTTAAGGTATGGCCTAAATGAACCATAATGGGTGTTAATTCTATTACTAGAGGCCTTACTGGGAAGGCCACAGAGATGAAGACACAGGGAAAGTAGCCAGAAGCTGTAAGACATTGGAATCCAGAGAATTCAGGATAGGCTGCCATGCACATTGCCATGTACCATAAAAGCCAAGAAAAAAGGATCTTTGAAAGTCAGCCCCAAAGCACCAATCTTCTGATAGAAAGCATTGTCTGGATGACACCTTGATTTTTGACTTCTCCTAGCTGCAAAACATTGAACCATATAATTCCTGTTGTTCAAGCCAAAAAAAAAAAATGATATTGATATAGGATTCATGCTGAAAATAAAACCTGTAAAATAAAAATATATTCAAGTATTCAAACTTTGCACCTGGAAAAGAACTTCAAAATCATTGCCTGAAAATGACTACACATCCTATTGTTAACACTGTTTAAGTTTTCATACATATTATCTCATTTAACTGTTTTAAATCTTATGAGATTAGTATAATTTTTCCTTTATTACAGATGAGGAAGGAAAGATTACAGAAATTAGGTGAGTAGCTCAATGTCTGCGAGGTAGTGAACAGGAAGAGGCAAAGTTCAAACCGAGCCTGTCTAAAGGGAGGATATTCCCCAAGGCATCACAGTGTATTCACCCCAGTGGAACATGACAGCAATAATTAAACCTCAAAAGATTCAAGAGAGATTGTGAATTAAACTCTTACTTTTGGACAGATACCTCCAAAACAAGGAATGTTCTGTCTCTGGTGAATGAAACCCCAAAACAAAACAAACAAAAGAGTAAAGAACCTTATTGGACAAGTCACCTTCCTTTGGTAATTCACAGTTTCCTGGATATTTTAATTACACTTCCATTGATTGTTAGTGAAGCAGAGCATAATTTTACATGGACAACATTGGAAGCACACTTTTCTGCACACCATGCAGACAGAACTACAAATATAATGATTGGCAAATAAGCCATACAAATAAAAATGTACATTGTATGTTTCCATTTATATAAATTTCAGAAACAGAAATAAAACCTCTGGTGTTATTATTCTGAATCTTGGTTTACCCAAGAGTGGAAGGGATGACAGTATTTGGGAACGGAGATCGTCAATGGCTGTCTATCTTTTTTTTTCATGGGCTCTGGTTACATAGGCTAAATACATTTTAAAGAATTCTTTGAGTATATGGCACTTTTTCATATAGATGTTATAATTCACAAATGGAATTTTGAAAAAGATCCATCCCACACTTCTCTTTGTAGTACATCCCTAAATCTCCTCCCAGTCTTTCTTACTAGGATATGGATTAAGGAGGTGCAGCAGCTAGTCTGTGACCATGAGGATGAAAAACACATGTTGAATAAACTAAAGGAAGATGGAATTCTTAACCATGTCATGGAGGTACCATAACATGCCTGGACTCCCTAGTTCTAGACCTGTGATGTGTGGAGAAATAACCTCCACAAAAAAATATAGCATCTTTTTTTATTTACCTATCTGTTACTTGCAGTTGAATGTCACTCTAATTAGATACAAGAGATATACTGTTCTGATACATTTAAATTGCTTTTGTAAAATACCCCACTAATAAAAGCACTGCATGGTGATATGAATGGTTAGATTCTACATTATTTTGCAATAATCAGTGATATAGCACTTTATCTTTTGATAATGACTGCACATGAAGAAATACCATGAGAAAGTAGAAATCATCCAGAGGAGAGTTACAAAAATAAGCAAACAACCAAAACCATGCTATATTGGAGTCAGAAACAGAACTGAGATATGTTTACAGGCATACCTGATGACTATTAAGTGGAAATCTTTTTCACCTGCAAAGAAATGTATAAATAGGGCCAAAGGAATGTAAGCCATGACAAAAGCCAGTTTCCACCAAGAGCATCATATATATACTGATACAGTCCATGTATGTGATGAATAATGGGGTGGGGTCTTCTTGCCTGATGGACATCAACCTATATCTAATATATTTGTTCACAATGTAGCATATTACCACCAGGAAAATTTCTCCTTCATTAGCCTATTAATGTGATGGAAACAGCCCACCACCTTCTGATCCATCACCATTCCAAGTGGGGTCCATGAACCAGCAAGATCAGCCTCACCCAGGACCTCAATAGAAATTCAGACTCTAAGGAAATATCCCACACCTGCTGAGCTGAAATCTGTATTTAACAAGATTGAGGTGTTATTTGTTTGCACAGTAAATCTTAGGGGCCAGTGGTCTAAAGGACCAATGAGTAAATAAAACCAAAATTGATCAGAGGCAAGGGAGGTTAGAAATTAGAAAAGGTTTTGAGAGTAGAGAAAAGTTCTTAGACATTACAATCATTAATAACCATATAAAAGATCACATTAATTGAACATGTGTTTTTTGGTATTAAACTCTCACGTGTGGAGAGGAAGTTTAAAATATCGAGAGAAGACTTTGGTGACAGGTAAGTCCCTGAAGAAGAGGAATGTACAGAGAGGAGTCACTTGTTACTACAATCTTATGCTATTTAAGTTTCCAGCTATGGGTGTGGTTTTTTCATTTACTAAATTCCATTCTTTCAACTCCTCTTCTGCCCTTGGCTCATTCACAAATTCAGGGCCATGGATTCTGCCTTATTTTTAAGCTGCTATGACAAAAAGCACATGCTGGATTGGTTTAAACAACAAGAATTTATTGGTTTATGGGTATATGGACAAAAGTCCCAAATTAAGGAATGGGAGAGGCCATTTTTCTCCATGCTTCAGTTGATTTGCTTCTGGCAGCTTTCTAACACATGGCATGGTATCACATCACCTGATATATTACATATCATATATCACTGGTTTCCTCCTTCTGTGTGTTCCTCTGATGTCTGGCTTTTATAATGCCTCCACTTATATGAAGAAAGGATCATTCTGAGTCTGTTGGGACATATCCAAGTAGAATCTTAGAAGATTCTATTCACAAATGAGCCCACACATTACGTATTAATATGTATTCAAAGGATCCTATTTACAAGAGGATTCACACTTTTGGGTACAAATAATATGTTTAAACACATGTCTTATGAGGGTGTACATAATTTGGCCTCCCACAATTGTTCCCCTGGACCCCAAAAATGATTTCCTTCATACAAAATATATTAACTCTATCATTATATCCCCAAAGCTTCACAAAATAAACTATTGGTGTACTCCATCTTGTGGGAAAATTCCTTTCCATATGTGGACCTGAGGAATCTATGAAACAGATGCTTTGCTTCCAAAATAATGCAGAGATTTATTTTGCTTTTAAATAATATTTCAATTGCAGAAAGAAGAAATGAGAAGGAAAACAGGAAGCCCATGTGGGAAACAAGTCTGAAACTCACCATAGAAATCAGGTGATTTCAAGCTTGTCATCTGTGGATTGTTGCTTTATCCTTTGGGCCTTGTAGAGTAGAAACTCCACACTCTTTTCAGGTACTCTAAACCTTACAATCTGTTACTTATGTTTCCCTTGAGAAGTCATAAAGTTTCCTTTACTCATCAACTAGGACCTCCAGTTTTGGAGTATTTATATTTATTTTCCCATCAAAAGCCAGCATATCCCCTCTCTCTCATCACATCCATGCATCTGAACTGAGGAAAGTGAGCAGTCTCTGAGAACTATTGTCTGAAAGATAGGTTAACAAAGGAGAATAAGAGAAGAGCATGCTTTGAGCCATCACCCATATGGACATAATCTATGGTAAAGGGATGGAGTGTGGTTGCATGTTGGGGGATGGGGCAGATGAGCGGTGGTGTTCCTGGGTTTGGTGGTGCAGCACTGGTGGGTGGGTGGATTAGGAAGGGCAGGTTCAAATTCCCAGGGCATGTAACTGTGAATCTTGACATTCCATGGGTCTGGAGAGGGTGGTATCATGGGCCCTGGGGGGTTGGGGGGAATGGAACAGTCAAGATCTAATGGGGTGTTTGGTGGTCATGGGGAAGTTTTCATTACCTTACAGTAAGTAATGGACACAGGTCATGGTAAATATCATCAAAATTATTAAACTGTATCATCTAAAAAAAAGAAAAAACAGAGAAGACATAAAATATGGTTTGGCAGGAACATTATTGGTGAGAGTTCCCAAATGAAAACTAAGTAAATTCTCAACAACAGTTATGTGGAATACATAAATTTAAATAAATTAACACAAAGGATTACCATTAACCAATGACCCTAGTGTGTCTATAGCCATATTCAAAAATATGGATAAAGTCAGGGAAATAAGTTTGTGTAAAATGATATATAAATTATAATTGGTTTATATAAATTACACAAATAATCAAAAATAACCCATGTCAGAGTTAAGAGAGTGGTTTTCCAAAATGGGGAATTGTCTAGAAAAAAGAAGATGTGTGGGAAATTGTAATGTTCCAGTTTAACTTTGGTATTCATTTTATAAAAATTCAGAAAACTGAATATTTATAATATACTCTTGTGTAAGTTATATTTTTGTTTAAAAGTTATTTTTGATGTGAAGTGAGAGTACGGAGATAACAGATAATTTAGTAAATACATAGATGTTTCACTCACATACCCTTTAATGTTTAGGACAAAATGTGTAGTAAAGGCAGACATTTTGCTTAAAGAAATGCAAAGCATCACATATTTTATCAAATAAAGTAGTGTGAAATGTGCAACCCAGTGCTGCACCCCAGTGTATATATATCCCAACGGCACATGAACTCATAGATTTCTTACTTCATTGAGGTGATGCTAATCATCAAACACAATTATTTTGTATGGTAGTGCAAAGTATGATTTAAAGATTTTCTTAACCAGATTTAGGACCATATCTGAGTTTAGGGCAGTCCCGCTTCCATGAATTGATCTGAGGATCAAAATTTCTGTCACTGAGACTTTGAGCCATGTAATTACAGGAACTTCCTATGCCCTAGAAGTAATGACACTTTTATGACTTCTTTCCTAAAGATTTTTTTCAGAGCCCTCATCATTTCTTTATTCCTCAAATTGTAGATGAAGGGGTTCATCATAGGCATGTCCATGGTGTACTTCACAGAGATTGTTGCACTTGAGTGTGCATTTGGAGATGCAGTGGAACTAAGATACACTCCTAGGAATGCACCATAGAATAAAGAGTCCACTGAGAGGTGAGACGCACAGGTGGAAAATGCTTTATAATTCCACTGAACTGATGAGATTGCATGTACAGAGGGAAAAGTCTTGTAATAAGAGAACAATACCATTGAAGAGATAAAAAACCAGCAGCCCATCTGCAAAATACAGTAATATTTCATTGAGAAAGGTGACAGGAAAGGAAAGATGGATCATCTGATCAAGGTCACAGAAAAACTGGGAGATTTACAAGTATTCACAAAAGGACATCCACAACAACATTAAGTTTTGTAATAAGGAATGAATGACACTTATGTTCCAGGACTCGAGAAACAGTAGTCTATAGTTCTGGGGTTTCATGATGACCATGTAGTTCAGGAGATGACAGATAGTCGTGAAGCAGTCACAGGCCTTCACAGCCAGGAGGAAGTCATCCATTCCTGCAAAGAGTATGCAAAAGTGCATCTGGGTTAGACAACCTTCATAGGTTATGACTCTAATCTGTGACTCTATGTTCACCACCATCTGTGCTGGAGGTTAAACAGATGTCTATAAAAGACAGTTTGGAGAGGAAGAAGTACATGTTGCTGAGGAGGTTGGAGTCAGTGATGGTGGCCAGGATGATGAGCAGACTCCCAAAGGTGGTGGTTGGATACATGGACAGAGAAAGGTCAAAGAGGAAGGACTGCAATTCTGGTTCCTCTGGAAATCCCCAAAGGAGAAATTCTGAAATTCCTGCATTATTTCCTGGTTCCATGTGCTTTGATATGACTAATCAGAAAGAGAAAAATAACATGACTAATTTTCAAACAAACAACTATTACTTTACCGTATCTATAATTTCTATTTTGGTGTTAGAAAATTAATTTCTGTGTTTGTTTAACAAATCTAAACAAAGAGTGCAATCTGTTATTAGCAATTTCTTGCCTAATTTCAAAATATTACAGAATCTTTCATACAGTTTAAGATTTTTTTCAAAGATTCATTTATCAATTTATCTTTCCTCCCCTCTCATTATTTCTCGCTTGCTGTCTGATCTCTGTGTGTTCTTCAATGTCTTCTCGTCTTCTCTTTAGGTGGCCCCTGGAATTGATGCTGGGACCTTCCTGAGTGGGGAGAGGTGCTCAAGCTCACATGCAACTCACCTCGCTGATTTGCTGCAGCTACCATTGTCTCTCTTCTCTGTCTCTTTTTGTTGCGTCATCTTGCTGCACCAGCACTCCTGCATGGGCCAGCACTCCTGTGCAGGCCAGCACTCTTTTGTCTGCCAGCACTCCGTGTGGGCTCGCACCCCACGTGGGCCAGCTCACCATATGGGCCAGCTTGTTTTTCACCAGGAGGCCCCAGGAATGGAACCCTGGATTTCCCATATGGTAGGCAGGAGCCTAATCACTTTAGCCATGTCTGCTTCCCAAGATTTTTACCAAAATTCATTCATTTATTTGTGGAATAAATATTCAGTCCACCTCTGCTGCAGGCACTGATTAAGCAAGGGAATAATGTGCTTAAAATGAAAGTTAACTGCAATCTGATGGTGGAGAAAGGAAGTAAGCAAAAAAACATGTCACCATATAACATGTCATATGGTGACAACTGCTAAAATGCAATGAAAGCAGGTAAAATCGAGAGCTTTAAAAGGGGTGCTCAATGTTCAGGCAAGATCAGTTGATGGGGAATCATTTGAACAGAGACCTCAATGCAGAAAGCAAGAGCCACAAGGATGTTAGTTGTTTATGACCAGCAGAAGGAGTATCCAGGGAAAGGCTAAATAAAATGGCTTCATTGGATGTTCAGTGTCAACAAGGAACAGAGTGACAGGGGATGAGTAAAATGGAGGAGCATGAGAAAAAGTTTATGGTCAAGGGGACCCTGATGATGAAACTTCAAGACATAGGGAGTCCCTTATTTTCATGTTGTATTTCTTGCACTTTTTAAAGTTGGTTGCAAAGGTGTATTAGTCACATCTCTCCAGAGCAATGAAACTAGCAGGATATAGATAGATAAATAGCTAGCTAGCTAGATAGATAGATAGACTGGCCAATATATGCATGCATATTCATATATATGTAAATATTAAAGTATTTATAATAGGATTATGCTTAGTAGAGCATGGGGATTGGTGAGTCCAAATTCTGTAGGGCAGACAAGTCAAAAACTTAGTGAAGGTTATATTGAATTCCCCCAGAGAAGCAGCACCTTGGAAATTCCAGTGACTATGATGATGAAATCCTCAGGAGTAGATGGATGCCTGAAGTAGAATTTTTTTGTGACTAATGAAATCCTCAGTGTTCTTTTTAAGTCTCCACTGATTAGAAGAGAAGACTGTTGTCATTGCTGTAGGCAGTCTCCATTGTTGCTTGTAGATAAAATCAGCCATAGATGGAATCAACAGACTAATGACTTAAATCCATCTAAGGAACACTCTCACAGTAACAAGTAAGACAATACTTATTTGAACAAACAACTGGACACCAGTGAAGGTGACACATTAAATTAACCATTATGATCCATATCTAATAAACTTATCACACAGAGACATTTCTTTAAATGATACTTAATTTCTTAATAAAGTCATAACATAGACATACTTTCACCTAAACTAATTCAACTGCCCTGTATACTACCAGAAATGCATTAACACTGGCCCTAGAAGAGGATGCAAGTATTTAAGTAATATTATTATCCTTTATATTTTGTAACTTAAGAACAATAGCATAAGTTTATTACTATTTCTTTAATATGATATAAGGATGAGGGAAAGTGAAAAAAAAAAGATATTTGCTTTATGTGTTTATAAAAATACAACCACAATAAAACAAGGAAGAAAGACACTCCATTTCTACAACGAGTTATGTGGTAAGAGTTCATATTTAAAATTACCTCCTTCTTCTACCCATATTCACTCTACTCTCACTAATACCTCAGCTGGTTGTGGCTATTTGACTGGATTAGTGATCCAATTCTTCAATCCTGACATAGTTGGGTTTTAGTAGTCTGGCTGGTTTGGGTTGTTACAGGTTTCCATTTACTTTAACCAAAGAGACTGATAGCATTAAGTGATGTCCTATAATCAGAATCATTCACTGCAGCTAGTACAGTAACCCCCTTATTTGCCGGTTGATCCAGAGGCATGAAGAACCCAAAGTGTTCCATTGACAAAATTATCATCCATTTCAATGGAAACAATGTTGTGCCCCATGGTGGGAGCACTCTTCCTTTTGTTCAGAAGACTTCTAGAGCAGCAGTGCATAAGGTCAAAGATACAGGAAACAAAAGATTTCTAATGAATTGATAGAGGTAATATAGTGACTGGTGGCACTCCCATTTACATACCTTATTTCCTGGACCCATGGATCCTGTCCACCATAGAGTAGATGCGGATTTAAACCTTCCTGGAAATCATTACCTGGCACTGCAAGGTATAACCACCCAACTACTAGAATAATTGAGATTTTTAAAGGCCATTCCACCAGTCTATCAACCCAGCTACTTCAGGATGATGGGGAAAATGATAAGACCAGTGAGTTACAGGAGCATATGCCCATTCCCACATTTCATTTGCTGTGAAGTGGGTTCCTTCATCAGAAGCAATCCTGGGTGGGATACCATGATGGTGGATAAGGCATTCTGGGAGCCAACAAATGGTATTTTCACAAAAGCATTGCATACAAAGAAGACAAGTCTGTATCCAGAGTACAGATCTATTCCTGTAAAAAAAATACACTGCCCTTTCCATTATGAAACTGGTCCAATATATACAACCTGCCACCAGGTAACATGCTGAACACCTCCAGTTATGATTCCATATCAGGGAATGATTGGCGGTAACTGCTTTTGACTGATTGGTCACTAAGCTATGGGTCTTGCCAGATCAGCCTTTGTGGGTAAAATTCCATGCTGCTGAGCCCAGGCATAATCTCCATCCTTATCACCAAAGCCATTTTGTTCAAGACACCATTGGGCAATGTCAGAACAAATCATCATGTGCACAGATTATAAAAATCTATCTGATAAATTCACCCTCTGGTTACCATTCATATGGGAAACAAATATCTTCCTATTTTTGCCCTTTCATAAAGGTCTACCCCCATAATTTTTCCTCAATACTCTGTGACCAGTTTCCCAATAATGTTCCTCCCAAATCCCTGATCATCCAGCAAAATCACTGGGTACAGCCCAGGAATCAGTTTACAAATTATACATGACTGGTCATTTCTCCTTACAGTTAAAATAAATAACCAGGTGCTCTGCTCAAAATTCTGTCCACTGGAAGGATTTCCTTTCACCACTGCTCTTCAGGATGACCTAGCCAAGATCTCTAGTGCTGCAGCTGTCCAATGACAGATGGTACCTGTATATCATGAAGAACCATCTCAAAAGAAGACCCAAATTTTCCTTTCTCAGTCGATTGGTTATAGGGAAATCCCCATGAGACCATCACTGCTCCTGGAAAAGAGAAGACAATGAGGCACCTGTGTAGGCCATGGGAGTTTGGGTCACTTCTTCAGGCAACTTACTTGAACCATCAGGGCCAGTATGAGCCAACTCTCATATACACCAGTTCTATTTGATGATGGGGTGCTGCTGTGCACAATCAACTTTAAGGGATTAGAAAATATCCAGCAGCTCAATATGTCTCCTGGTAACTTGGTGGCCCATGGCTAAGCATGTGTTCACCTTCTACTAAGACCCAGTAGCAGGGAAAAAGCATTTCTCAAAAGGAAAGTAGTTATCTACAGAGGATAAGAGTTATTTCTTCCAAGTTCCTTGGAATGTGTATTGTGATTCTCCCACAGGTATATGTCAAAGACACCAGACTCTATATTTGACACTGAAACTTCCAGCACCATTGAATCACATGACCAAAGAGACAGAGCAGCTTGCATGGCAATCTGGACCAATTGAAGACCCTCCTTTTTTCCAAGTCATCTCTCAAAACTAGCAACATTTCAGGTGACTCTGAAAATGGACTGGAACACCACATTCAAATAAGGAATAAATTGACTCCAAAACCCAAATAAGTGTTTTGCTCCCTTTTTGGTTGTAGGAGGAGCCAGATGCAGCACCTTATTTGTCACTTTAGAAAGGATATCTCTATATGACCTATACAACTGGACACCCAGAAATTTCACTGAAGTGGAAGGTCCATGATTTTTAAAAATTTTTCTACCACCCTCTAACAGACAAATGCCTACCAGTAAGAACAGAGTAGTTGTTACTTTTCATTCAATAGGTCCAATCAGCAAAATAGAATGAACCAGTGTGACATTTTGTGGATGTAAGAGACTGTCAAATGCCTTGGACTAGATTATGACATAGTCCTGGAGACTTGATATGCTCTTGTGGTAGGACACTGAAAGTATATTTCTGGCCTTGCCAGATTAAAGCAAATTGTTTCTGGTGATTTTTACTAACAAGTATCCAAAAAAGAAACAGCATTTGCCAGATTAATAGGTGCATAACATTTGTGTTAGTTTCCCAAATGCTAAAACAAATACAATTCAATGGGTTGGCTTAAACAATAAGAATTGATTGGCTCATGCTTCTCAGGTGAGGTAGAGATCAAAATCAAGGTGTCAGCAAGGCAATACTGTGATTTTGAATTTTGTGGAGTTCTGGGGCTGACTGCCAGAGATCCTTGGGTCTACACTTTCCTCAAATATCAGTATACGTGATGCTGTCATTTCATTTCCCTTCTGGCTTCATTTCCTTCCAGCTTTTTTCTGCTGTGTTCTCTCTGTGGCTTTCTCTATAAGGCTTCCAGTAATAGGATTCAGAGCCATCCAGATTCAGTTGGCTAAATATTATATAAAATTAATATCTAACAATTGTCCTATTTACACTCACAGTAATGGATTACAATTAAGAACATATTTTCCTGGGGTATTTAAATCAACCTTCCAAACTAGGTTCCAAAAATATGTTAATTTGCTCAACAAGTGATACCACGTCAGGATCAGTAGCTGCAATTGAAGTCAGCCTCTGGTTAAGTTCACGTTAATCCACTGTCATCCTCCACAATCCAACTGTTTTCTGCATAGGCCAAATAAGAGTCTTGATGGGGGTGTGGTAGGCATCATTAATCTTGCATCATTCATATCCTAGGTGGTGGCACCAATCTCAGCAAACTCTCCAGCATTCACTATTGCTTTTAGTTCACTATTTAGCTGGTTAGAGGAAGTTCTAGTGGCTTCCACTTTGCCTTTCCCACCATAATAGCCCTCACTCCACAGGTCAGGGAGCCAGTGTGAGGATTCTCTTAGTTTCTAGGTATATCTCTTTCAATTTTATATTTTGGAACTGGGGAAATAACCACAGAATGAAATTAGTAACCCACTGGAATCACTGTAGAGATGAACCTGAGCCAAAACTCCATTGATCACCTGACCTCCATTAGCCCCTTCATTTACTGGGGTATCACAGTGATGTTTTGGGTCTCATGGAATTCATGCCAGTTCAGAGCCAGCATGTCCAAACATTTCTGTATCCCCAACATAAAATAGCTATTAGTTTATATGGGAATACCTGGAAGATTAAAAGCATAAATTTTTTGGCATTATACCAAGCTCCTTCCCCATGTCTCTTGGTCTTCACTTGTTTAAAGGAATTCTAGGTCTAAAAGCTGTCCGATGTCACTCACAGAGGCTTGCCTTTCACGAGCATTTGTGTATCAGTATCCAATGGTGATATTTTGTGACTCTCTAATGTGAATTCATGCCATGGACTATTAGTGTCTTCTTGATCACTGGAAAAAGAATCATTATATCTGCTAAATCTAATCAGATGTGAGAACTGTATGAAAACACCACAACAAACTCAGAAATTTCATTCTTAAAATATTGTTTCTCAAAATGCACTTCTGGTATCAATCTGTATTAGGATGTCTCAGAAAAACAAAACCGTATTTACTATATAATTTTGCTTCTATAACTATGGGAATTGGCAAGACTGAATTCCATAGGGCAGGCTATAAGCTAGAAACTTGAACAAGGTGACTTCAGATTTGTCAGGAGAAGATGACTGTCTGAAACAGAGAGAAATTCTTCTTTCTGAGTCCTGAAATTCACAGTTCTTAGAAATTCTGCTTTCTGATTACTGAAATTCTGTCCTTAGAAATTGTTCTTTCTGACAGCTGAAATTCTCAGTACTTCCTTTAATGCTCCCAAATGACTGAATGAGGAGACTCCTCTTCTTACTGAAGGCAATCTCCTTTATTGATAGTAGATGCAATCAACCCTAGATGTAATCAACTGACTAATAATTTCAATCCATCTACAAAATACCCTCATGGCAATGAAATGTCCAAGCTTGATTGTACAAGAACTGTAACCTAGACAAGTTGACAAATGAAATCAGCAATCACAAAATGTCTCACTGAAATGAAAAGGGACCACTCCTGTTGCCATGGGTAGGTTTGTGTCCATATTCTATACAGTAAAAAAACACATTAGAAATTCTGAACTAAAATACCACTGCTATAATGACTGCACAGACCACCAAATATGTAGAGACTTGTCAAAGTGACACATACACATGGACACATATGCAAAAAGACACACGTAAACACACAGACACAAATAGACCCAGACATACACACACACAAGAACACACAGAGATGGACACACACAGTCAAATACAAACACACACAAACAGACAGACATAGAAGCACACACAGATACAAACACAGGAACACAGAGTCAAACACACAGAGAGAGACACAAACAAACAACACAAATGATTTCCTGGTGCTGTATTGATAACATGTTCTTTTCACTCTCAGAAAAACTGAGTAGGACATGAGTGGGTACATTTCAAGCTGTCTCCATATTATTTCCCCAAAATATTTAGAAATGGTACCCAGAAATTCCAACTCACAAGGCTCCTTGCATATGAGAACCAGGGCCTTCATTTTGGTATGGCAATTCTCTGCCCTGTATTTAAAGAAACAAAAAATCTTTTATGTAGACAGAGAGAGAGAAATAAAATGTACCTCATGGAAAAGAAAAACTTCTATCTCAAATCACTACTGAGAGGTGACTTAAAGAAATTTTCCTTGGTTCTGGTGGCATTCCAAATTTGATAATATATCATGATGCCAAGAAAAACTAATAAAAGAGCAAAAACCAGTTCATCCAAAATAATAGTAGTGATATTTTCATGGTATCAAGACATCATACAGATTAAACATCCCAAGAGTAAAATGAGTGAAGGGAACAAACCAACTTTTTTTTTTTTTTTAAAGATTTTTTAATTTATTTATTCATTTATCCCCCCCTTGCTGCTTGTGCTCGCTGGGTCAGCTAACCGCGCCGTGCGGGCGGGCTTGTCTTCACCAGGAGGCTCCGGGAACCGAACCTGGGGCCTCCCATATGGTAAACGGGAGCCCTACTGATTGAGCCACAGCCGCTTCCCACAAACCAACTATTGACAAAAGAAAATATAAGTAGCACGAATGTTGGAAAAATTTTATGGGAAGCAGTAGAAGATTTTTAAATGATATTAAATGCAAAAAGTTTTGGAAGTACAAAAAATTGATTTTGAAGCTCACATCTACTATTACAATAGCTGTAGAAATTTGATAAGAGCTGAACCATTTTAATTCTTAATACAGTCACCCATATAGGAGTGATTTTGATATCCACCCTCCTCAAATGATTAAGACAACAAATCAATATCTGCAAAATGCTTAGCATGGTCCTTTCTGTCAGTGAATGAATAGATATAATGGGTGAATAGATGAGGGTAAATTTTATTTTTTTAATTTTTATTTTTTAACTTAAAAGAAGCTTAGATTACATAAATGTTGCATAAAAATATAAGGGATTCCCATATGTCCCAACCCGTCCCTCCTCCATACTTGCCCACACTAACAACATAGTTCATTAGTGTGGTACGTTTGTTAAACTTGATGAACAAATATTGAAGCATTGTACTAACCATGAACAGTAGTTTAAATTATAGCTTATGCTCTTTGCCACAGAATTTTGTCGGTTATGAAAAAGTACATAATGGCCTGTATCCATCATTGCAAGTTCATGCAGGACAATTCCTGTATTGGTAGTAGATGCAATCAACCGTAGATGAAATAAACTGACTAATAATTTCAATCCATCTACAAAATACCCTCATGGAAAAAATAATGTCAGAGCTTGATGGTGCAAGAACTGTAAACTAGAATAATAATACATCTATAATAGAGCAATAATAAGTCTGCTTTAGGCCATTTTTCATTCTCCAATTTTTAAGATTTTGGGATGATCATGCCCATTTGTTTCTATTTGAGAGGGGACTTAAGTCTCATGGGGCAGACGGATGGAACTATCTTGCTTGCAGTTGCAGACACTCTCTATTCCTTGGGATAGTCATTTTACATCATCCTTTCCTTGCTAGTTGTCCTTGTAGGTCCATAGTAGTGTTGTAACTCTGCTGAGATTCTGGGCTCAACTGGCACAGGAACAGACCAAAATTTAAGACTCTTGGACGCATATTTAACAAGTATAGTGCTAATTATAGGTTCAAATAAAAGAGGCAGAAGAGACATGTGTATGACACTATAAATGAGTCTAACCCTGTTACACTGGGGAACATATATTGCAGAGTAAAGCACACTAACATTGTGCTGAGTTCCCAAGTTTCTGTGTCCTTCTTAGAGTGTCCGTATTTCTCTATATACTCAGAACACCACTTTTTGAGGCATTGTTTATAATTGCAGTCAATGAGATCCTTCTGATATGTAACATCTGGAATGACCTCCTGCTTCACTTTGAAATCTCTTAGCCATAAAAACTCAATTGTATTTAATAATACAATGATAATAATAACCTTTATGTCAAGGCTGACATAATAATAACCTTTATGTCAAGGTCTTTTTCCAGATGCATTTCAAGCTGATGCTTGGGTATAATTCCTCAGTGCCAAGAAGGCTAATCCCCAGGAGTCATACCCCACACCCGGGAGAAAATAGTTTATTTATATGCTGAGTTTGGCTTAGAGTGAGGCCACATTGAGTAACAAGTAGGCTTTCAGGAGGCAACTCTCAGGCAACATATAATACTTAGCTAAGTTTTAATTTCACAAAGAAAGGATCATAAGTGCAATCATTAATACCCAGGGCTTGGCATAATGGTCTGTCTTCCTTCACTAGGCACTTTCCTTGTACTCGTTGGGATTCTTGTCATTCTACTAGAGAATGTAGGAAGACTCCACACGATGGAAAATGAAAGTGTTTTTTAAAAATATTTTTTGGGTTTCTACCCACTGGTACTGTGCTCCATGAACACTTGAATATATTCATATGCCTTAGAGCAAGAGTTCTTAACCATTTTTTTTTCCTTGTCTCCTTTGATAGTTAGGTGAAAGCCACAGACCCCTTACTAAGTCCACACTATACTTTGTATTATTTAATTAATATACCACACCCACACCAACAAGTCCCTACAAGAATAACAGATTTTTTAAAAATTTTATTTCAGTTCAAGCTCATGGACTCTTTGTTAAGCACCCCAGGACTTGAAGGGGGCTTAAGTCTTTTGGCTGCATCTGATATCATTGAAGGTACTTCTTTGGGTATGGCAGATTGTGTGTATATATGTGTATTATGTCCATCTGTTGTGTGGGTTTTTAAATCTCTTTTTACATGTAGTATCCACAAAATATATCTCTGCTTGTAAATCTTTTAGTAGAAATCTTTAATCTGTTTAGGTAACCTATTTAATAGGGGTTCTAGTTGAACCAGTGGGAACTTAAAAGCAGGCAGTGTCGTAAGATATTGACTTAGTATTACTTTGCTTTAGCTTTTAAATGGCTTGATTTTTTAAAATATGTATTGTTTAACTTTAGATTAATGATAAGCAAGACAAACCATTATTTTGTCTGAAGGTATCCTTTACCTTAAGTAGTTGTCCCTGGTAAAAAGGTGTTAGTAAACAATTTTGTTAAACCTTATGCCTGATAGCTTAGAAAAGTCTAGGTATGGTTCCATATTTTGTATAATGTCCTAAGACTTTAAAGCACATTTATATAGTTTCCAGACATTCTAAAACTTTAGACTGATGGGCTTTCTCAGTACCTTTTTCTTCTAGAATTGAGCTGCTGTTGAAGTCTATACCACTGTGTTACAAAGATGGCAGATTGCAGATATGAAATGTGGTCTCTGTCCCAGGATTTCAAAGCTGGATTTGGGATTGCAATTTCAAAAACATGAAAGGCTATTAATACAGAATAAAAGTGCCTTGATCGTAGAAGATAGCTACCAAAGAGCGTTTAATATAAGAAATAAATTTTAGGTATATCAATTCTTTAGTGCTATATGTTGCTCTAGCTAGCATGTGATCATTGCCAAGTCCAAGCATAGCCTAATTAATGTACATGGCCATTAATAAGCTTTTTCCAAAACTGGATGAAGTTATTTTTTTCTATGTATTGTTGCAAAGCAATGCAATGAATCTAAAATAATTTTTCTTACTTTAAATACCAGTGTTTGGGGATCTTGTACTTCCTGTGCTTATTTTTAACAATTGCTTTCCAATAGGAATATAACCCAGAACATAGACACCCATAGTCAGGTGTGTACTATTAGTTATTTTCACAGTGGTAGTTACATATTTATTCCAAATTGTGATTAATTCCTTTTCAACTATTTTCCTTGTGGACAAACAGTGTTTATTTTTGGAATAGTAATCTATAGCTAGGAAAAAGAATAGCGCTAACTGACGAGCATGGGAGTTGACAGGAGGTTGACCTCTACTAGCTGAGATGCTTGGACTTTAGCATAAGTACAAAGACATGTGAAGATATAACTATGATGGAGTATGGAAGTCTTCCCTTGAAATGTTCATAATTGAGTCTTTGTTCTGCATCCCAGATTAATGAAATCTCTGGTAAAGTGATCACACTTGTCTTGGGTCTTTGTGGTATGGCAGATTTGGCCTAGCTGTGAAGGCATTTTGAGAGCAAGGCCTAAAATGAATTAACCTTGATAAGGTGCTTACATTACCTGCATACTAATTAACTGGCCAGGAAGGAGTCAATTGAGGCTGTCTTTCTCTCTCTGTTTTTTTCTTTTTCTGTAAGTTTCTTGTCACTTATATAGAACAATTGATTTTCTTTTTCTATTTGTGCTACTTCTTTTTGGTGAATCTGCCACTATGAGACTTTGCAAGCAGTGATTCTGTGAGTCCCTTCTTATGAAGGTAATCTCACCTTCATTCATGGGCTACAAGCAGATAGAAGGGATGTGGACACCCCTGCTCTTTTCAGTCTCCCAATGCATGAAGCTTTCAAAATGGCTTGGGAACCAAGAGAAAATTTCTATGAGTTTCTAGGGTGAAGTAGGCAGTGTCCTGTTCATCCTCAGATCCTAGATAACATTCTTAGGATAGTTGACTTTTTGAGATACAACATAGCATTTTTATTTAATCCACTTTTAATTCACGCGATCTGAGGTTCTACCACACTCTGAAGCTACAAACTACAGTTTGAAACATTTTGGGCATAAATCTATATTGTTATTTCTCAAGCATTAAGAAATTAGCTAGAATAGATTATGGCAGCAAGTGAAACAAACTAAAGGTTCTCAACTGTGAGTGAATTTAGAAAGGTAATAACTATTCTGCAACAGTTTGGTTGGTTAGAGGTGTTGATACTTTTGGTACATGTAAGTAGCAGTGGACTAGTACTCTTCATGTACTACACATATGATGTGCAATGATGGAAGAACAAAAAAGACACATCTACAAGAGTTTCTTTGTGAATTTCACTACTGTCCCAGGGTAATGCTGTCTCTACTGATCACTTCAGGTTTGTGTTTGAATCTTTCAAAAGTAACCATTTAATTTCAAATGCAAGTGGCCAAAGAACTGTCTTTAATTTTAACCTTTGGATCATATTTCAATTTAAACTTAGGACAGGGGAAAGTTAAACTGACTTTCTATTTTACAAGCTGTTTATCTTCAGTAACAAATATGGGAGGAAAATTAAGTCATGAATGACTTTGCATATAAATATATATATAATATTTGCTTACAATTGTTTTCAAAGTTTGCTTATTAATACATTATTTTTTTTATTTGTTTTTGGTAAGTATTGACTCATCCTAAATCTGTGTACAATTCAGAATTTAGTGGAAATATAAAACTATCTTATTTCTGAATAAAATAACCAATCTAATGGAATTGTATTCCTTGTATTAGCTAATGGAACTGAATTATTTTTATGTAAGATTGTCTTTTACTTGACAAAAATGAGGACATATTTGGAAAGGGAATAAGAAATCATTTATTTTTATACCCTGCCTATTTCCAAAACAGGATTGAATGGCCTTAGACATTATGCTGCAGATAACAGGTAATGTTAAAGGAAGATATATAGCCTTTAAACAGTTTTCTTGAGAGTAAGTTTTAGTCTAAACTCTAAAAAAAGATGACGATGTTATGCTGAGTCATGATAAGCAAATTATTTTATTTGGGACTTTTAAAGGTTGGTAGAAAAATTTGATGAAATATTTTCATTAAATAAGATATTCAATTGAGAAATCTGTACTTGAGTAAATGTGATAACAACATAGATTTGTACATTTATTTCTCCAGTAATCATTTTTATTTTGTATGGAATGATTGAATATTTAATTTTTGTCTAAATTATGGCAGTGTTTAATTACTTTTAAGTTCTAAGACATTTCAATGTTTGGAGAACGACTATGTAATAAAACATTTCAGTGATTCTGTAATGGAAGTATTTGGTGCTATTTTTTGTTTATCATCAAGCATTTAGGAAAAACAAAACAAGAATCTGAAAAAAAATGAGTTTACCTTGTTTTATAAGAATTAATACTTGGGAAGCGGCTGTGGCTCAATCAGTAGGGCTCCCGTTTACCATATGGGAGGCTCCGGGTTCGGTTCCCGGGGCCTCCTGGTGAAGGCAGGCCCGCCCGCACGGCGTGGTTGGCTGACCCGGCGAGCACGAGCAGCAAGGGGGGGATAAATGAATAAATAGATAAAATCTTAAAAAAAAAATACTTTAAGAGTAGATTTATTGTGTTTCTGGATTTATTACATTTTGATTAAACAGTAGCTTTGTATCTTTCTCTGAGTGTTAAAGGATAAGGACTGGTTTTCACTTATTTTTATTGGATGTAACTATCAAAAATAAAGGATTTCTAGTGATTCTTGTTTATGAATTGGAGTTTAAACATTTTCAGGATTACTGAACTTCCAAAGAAGACTAGAAGTTCCAGCTATAGTCTTCACTAAGAAAAGGAACAAAGTCCTTTGTTTAACAGTTATTTTGCTATAGTTTTTTGAAAGTTTTTTTGATGTAAATAGCATCATTTTAGAAATTAAAACCTTTTATCTTATAAAATACATTATAAAACATTTTGGAAAGTTTCCTTTGTATTTTGAAACTTTGATGGTTCAGATATTGACTTTCTGTAAAGAGATTGCTTTATTTCAGCTACTTGTGATGGAATATCAATAAAATTTATTGCTTTGGCAAAAAAAAATGTCCCCTGCCTTGGAGGCATTCCCCAGGTTCACTGCTCCCCACATAAAATCAATCACCAACAGCCTGCCCCAATGAAACTTTCCTGTCACAGTTGTGAGCCTTCTGTGATCCAAAACCTCTCCAAAAATGAAGCTAAGAGAATAACCAAATAAAGTGAATAAGAAATGAAATAATAGTAGTTTAAAAGTAACAAATAAAAAACAGAAAATTAAAAAATTAAAATAACAAAACTTTTTTATACTTTGTGTCTTTTATTACTCTGTGATGTTACCTTTTATATACAGTGACAATTTATTCAGTGTATTGCCCCAGTGTCTTATTTTTATCATTTTACCTTCAAAGAAACTTCAGGTTACAGAAAAGTAATATAGTAAATATAAGGGATTCCCATATACCCCATGCCCACCCTCTTTCCCACACTACCTTATTAATAACATTTTACAAGTGGTTAGTACTTTTTTTTTTACAATTGATGTAAAAATATTGAAGCTTTGCTCCCAACCACGGTCAGTAGTTTACATGATGGCTTACATTTTGCAACAAACACATTTATAGGTTTTGACAATATTTAAAATGGCCTGTATCCATTACTTTAAGATCATGTAGTACAATTCTAATTCCTTAAAAATGCGTTATATTACACCAGTTTTATTCTTCCCTTCCCCTCCCTTTAGACCCTATGGTAACCACTAAGTTTCAATTTTGAAAAATAATATTCATATTTACTTGCAATAATATTGAGGGCTTGATACATCGGTCTTTTTTTCTTTTATTGGGCTCTGCCTATGTTCTTTTCCCGCTAATTGAGAACATAGCAGGAGTTCCCAGAATGGGAATTTAATATTTTCTTGTTTATTGTGTGGAGATAACACACCATGACAAGGTAAACACTTACATATGTGACATAGAAGCTTGTCCCAAGTGTGTGATATCACATATATTTCCCCACACACTATACCCTACACCAATCCATTTAACCTCCCCTGTCATATTTGTCAAAAGAACATTCTCAACATTGACGCTTTAACCCAAAACATGCAAATCCCCAGAGTTCACCTGCTCCTTCCTCCAACTCTTCCCTCAGTTCCATGGATAGCCTAATCCAACCCCTTCATCCTATTCCCACTCACAGACCAGCACTGCTATTCCCTATCACATCACTGCAACACTCTCATGCCCATTCACTGCCCATTCACTCCTTTCCACTTTATCATAAATTTTCCCCTTATGGACATCAGCTTACCACCCTCTACACAATTTCTGTCTCTTGTAAACATGTCTGTGAGTCTGCTCAATTTGTTAAGTCATATCAGTGAAGTCATGTAATATTTGTCTTTCAGTGCCTGGATTAATTCACTTGACATGAGATCTTCAATATTCATCCATTTTATCCCATGTGTTAATACTGCATTCCTTCTTACAGCTGAGTTATGTTCCATGTACCACAGTTTGTTGATAGACATTTGGTTTGCTTCCAACTTTTGGCAATAGTGAATACTGCCTCTATGAACATTGGTGTGCATATAACTGTTTCCTGTTTCAATTCTTCTGGGTATATACCTAGTAGTGGTATTGCTGGATCATAAGGCAGTTTCAAAGTTAGCTTCCTGAGGAACCACCAAACTGTCCTTCACAATGGAAGTGCCATTTTACACTCACACCAGCAGTGGATAAGTGTTTCATTTCCCCCACATCCTCTCCAACACTTGGTAGTACTCTGTTTTTTTAAATAGCTGACAGTCTAATGGGTGTAAGATGATATCTCAGTGCACTTTGATTTGCATTTCCTTAATAGCTAGTGATGTTGACATCTTTTCATGTACATTTTAGCCATTGGTTTTCCTTTTTTGAGAAGTGTCTATTCTAATCCCTTGCCCATTTTTTAAATGGGTTGTTTTTCTTTTTATTAATGAGAGGTAGGATTTCTTTATATATGCTAGAAATTAGATGCTTATTGGTTTCCCAATTTTTCTCCCATTGACCAGGCTGCTTTTTTACTTTATTGACAAAATCCTTTGAATCACAAAAGTTTGTTTTGTTTTTTTTTGTTTTTTAATTTTGAGGAGGTCCCATTTATTTATTTATTTTTCATTGCTCGTGCTTTGGGTATAAAGTGTAGGAAACCATTTCCTACTGCAAGGTCTTGTAGATGCTTCCCTATATTATCTTCTAAGAACTTTATTGTCTTATTTCTAATGTTTTGATTTTTGTTCCATATTGAGTTAATTTTGTATAGTGCATGGGAAGTTGATTCTTTCTCATGCTTTTGGATTTGGACATCCAGTTCTCAAAGAACCCTTTTTTGAAGAGGCCATTCTCTTCCAGTTGAGTGGGCTTTGATGGCCTTTTTGAATATTAGTTGACTGTGTATGAGGATCTATAGCATAACTCTCATTTCCAGTTCATTTTTCAGTATGTCTATCCCTGTGCCAATATATTGCCATTTTGACAAATGTAGCTTTGAGTATACATTAAAGTCAGGTAATGTGATTCCCCGAAAATCAATTTTTTCAATATGTGTGACTATTCAGGGCCCCTTGTCCTTCCAAATAAATTGCATGACTCAATTTTTCAATTTAGTAGAAAATGTTGTTGCAGGTTTTATTGAGATTGTGTTAAACCTGTAAACCAATTTGGTATTTTCAATATATAAGGCCAGCGTTTATTTTTGGGCACATGCCAGCATCAGAGACTGTTTGATGTCCACTAGCAGTGTGTTTTGAGAATTTTTTCCATTTTGGATATTGGTTTGCATTGATATCAATACTTGAATATTGGAGTTTGAAGGCCATGAAGCAAGATAACTTCTGTTATTGTCAAGGGGGAGAGTGTATTTTAGTGGGTATCTAACAGTTTCTGACACAGGCTTGGAGCATCAAGAACACCCTAAGAAGCATTTTATTAGAACATTCACTTCGATTTCACTAATATTTATTGACTCTTCATTATGTGCCAAATATTATTTTAGGTATCCGTAAAAATATAAAACTAAAATCTGTCTTCAGAGCTCATATTCTAGTAGGTTATGCATTTCAAAAATCCAATAGTAAACCAAGGACTTTTGTGAGTTTGTAGGATTTGAAAAGACTCCAACTATGGACTACTAACTGTTTTTGTTTTTGTTTTATTTTCATAAGGATATGTTAAGCTAATATTTTAATTCCACTACAGCTTTAAACAACCCATTTTCACCTTACCTTTCATCTCTCCACATCTTCTTTCTTTGGGTCTTTTGGACCTCAAGTCAATAAGCAGAATCTTCTACATTGCCATCTTTTGTGTGAACTTTCCCTTTTATTCTCTTTTTGTTGTTGTTGTTTTTCTCCACTCTCAATGCTTCTTCCATGGGTGTTTGTTCTCCTACAGCTTTCTTGTCAATAGACCTGATGATGATATTTTAAAGAAATATTTTGTAATTTTTATTTGAAGTTGATATTTTTGTTATCTATATTAAAGCAATTACATCTGTTTTTAACAAATAAATTTGATTTATACGTATTTCATAAAGAAAAAATATAATACAAATTGTACAATCGTATTTTATATAATCACAGAATTGTGTGTTCATCATTGCAATCATTAATAGAGCATTTTCATTATTTCAATAATAATAATAAACAGAAAAACAGAGCAAATTTAAAAAAAAGCACCAAGAAAATTCTTCACCTCTCAATCTCTCTATGTACACTGTGGTACATAGCTGCTATTTCTGGCTATTCTTACTCATTTATTACTTTTTTAAAATTAGTTTTAATGAGGTTTACTCACATACTGTATGATCTATCAAAAGTGTGTAATCATTGGCTTTTGGTATAATCACAATGTTGTGCATCCATCACCACAAAAGATTTTAGAACAGTTTCATTACTACAAAAAGAAAAATCCCACACCCATTAGCCATTGCCTCTCAATCCCTCTATCCTTCCCAGACTTACATAACCACTAATATAATTTCATCTTTATAAATTGATTTATATTAATATTTTATATAAATGGAATCATGCAATATGTAGTACTTTGTGTCTGGTTTCTTTCACTTAGCATAATGGGTTTTTTTTGGTCTGATATTAACAAATTTTAGTGCTCAAAGAAAAACAGTCTTATATATTCAATTTTACCCATATTTATATTTCACATGCAATATTACTATGATGTACATTCTTATGTTAAATTTTTTAGTTCTCCTTTTAGTAATATGCATCAACTAAGATTAGATTTTCCCTTTAAAACATTGTCATACCCATATAATAGTACTGCAAGTTACAGACTTTATGTTGTACTTGCACATTTTCTATTCATTTCCAAAGATTAACACACAACCTTTTTACGAATTCAGCTCATGTTAACCCTTAGCTTCTCATTCTCTAGCATCATTCTATTTTCTGATAACCCATATTCATTATTATTAAATCCATGAAATTATACAATATATTTATTCATAATAGTACAATCATACAGTATTTGTGCTTTTATGTCTGGCTTGCTTCATTCAGCATAATATTTTCTAGTTTCATCCATGTTGTCATATGCTTAATGACTTCATTCCTTCTTACAGCAGCATAATATTCCTTTGTGTGTATACACCACAATTTGTTTTACCTTTCCTCAGTTGATGGACACGTGGGTTGTTTACTTCTTTTGGAAATCATGAATAAAGACACTATGAACATCAGTGTGAAGATGTCTGCTAGTGTCACTATGTCAGTTCTTCTGGGTATATACCCAGTAGTGTTATTGGTGGGTCATGTGGCAAATCTATATTCAACATCTTTAGGATGTCCACCACAGTGGTTGTGCCATTCTACATTTCCACCAACATTGAATAAGTGTTCCTATCTCCCCACATCCTTTCCAACACTTGTAGTTCTCTCTCTTTTTAAGAGTGTCATTCACATATGTATGAAATGAGATCTCATGGTAGCTATGATTTGCATTTCCCTAATTGCTAATGATATTGAACATTTTTTCATGTTTTTTTTTTCCATTTGTATTTCTTCTTGGACAAATCTAGTCAAGTCTTTTGTCCATTTTTTAATCAGTTCATGTGCCTTTTTGTTGTTGAGTTGTAGCATCTCTTTATTTTTCATGGATAATAAACCCTTATCAGATATGTGATTTCCAAATACTTTCCCCCATTGTGTCTGGCTATTCAGGTGCACTTTCCCTTCCAAATGAATTTGGTTATTGCCTTTTCTATTTCTGTAAATTAGGCTATTTAAATTTTGATTGATATTGCATTGAATCTATACATTAGTTTGGGTAGGATTGATATCCTCACAATATGTAGTCTTCCATTCCCTGAACGTGGAATGTCTTTCCATTTGTTTAGGTCTTCATTGATTTATTTTAGCATTATTTTGTAGTTTTCTGCATATCAATCCTGTATTTCTTTGGTTAAAACGATTTCTAGGTATTTGAGACTTTTTGTTGTTATTGCAAATGGAATTTTTCCCCTGATTTCCTCCTCTGATCATTCAATACTAGTGTACAGAAACAATATTGATATTTGTGTGTTGATCTTGTATCCTGCCACTTTGTTGAACTTGTTTATTAGCTCAAGTATCTTGTCATAGATGTCTCGGAATTTTCTAAATATAAGACCACTATTTCCACAAATAGTGAAAGTTTTGCTTCCTCTTTTCCTATTTACATGCATTTTTGCATTTAAAGTCTGTTTTGTCCAATATTAGTATAGCTACCCTTTTTCTTTTTTGGTTACTGTTTTCATGGAATATCTTTTTCCAACCTTTCACATCAGCCGGTTTGTATCCCTGAGTCTAAGGTGAGTCTCTTGTAGATAGAATATGGATGGCTCATGTTTTTTTATCCATTCTGTTAGCCTTTATATTTTGATTAGGGAATTTAATCCATTCACATTCAATGATATCACTGTAAATGTATCTGTTATTAAGGATCTTTCCACAAAGACAATTTCAGACCAGATGACACAAATATTCAATCTTTCCAAACATTTAAAGAATGGTTTCTTATCCCACTTTTGAGAGTGAGAGAGAGAAACACACACCCTATGAGGATATTTTTCCCAGAAAAACTTCTGTATCCAAAAGGGTAATAAACTATATTTTAAAAGTGCTTAATCAATGGAAGTTGGTAACTTTATTAGTTATCAGTGAAATAAAAAAAGTAAACTTCATAGGACAAGACTACACATTTATGTACTTACCAGGTAACTTAAATAAAAAAGACAATGTAAATTATTGATGAAGACATAGAGCAACCATATGTTGAGGATGTAAAGCAACTGTAAATCAGTAGGCAGTAGAGGTGAACATAGCAATATCAATGACCCAGCAATTTCGTTGCTAGTTATATCAAATAGAAAAAGCTAAAAATGTTCATTCAAAAGCCATTAAGAGAGAGAAAAAAAAACTGAAAACAACCCAAATATCCATTTATGGAAGATAGTATAAATAAAGTGTAGAATAGTGATATAATGAATATTATAAAGTAATGAAACTGAATAATCCACAAATATGCAACATTGATAAATTACACAAATATTTTGTGAGTGAAATAGGTCATATACAGAATCAGTATTCTATCTGATTTCAATTATATAAGTGCCAAAACATAATATAAATAAGCCATGCATTTAAAATCAGTTTAGTAGTTACCCTTGAGGAGTAATTTGCAAGATTTAAGCAATAGGGCTTTTCAGGGTTTGAGGATTTTAGTTGTAATGTTTCTGGATTTTGATGCTGGTTACATCGTGTGTTTACTTTATATTTCATTAATCTGTATTTTTGTTCTTTATACACATTTCTACACATATGTTGCAAGTCAGTAAAAATTTTTGCAGGAAATAAAAGGTCATGAGTACATAAAACATATTCTAGATCATCCAGACAAACATTTGAAGTCATATTTATTAACTCCTGTTTGCCATTAGAATGGCACAAATAGTGTTACCTATGGCAGAACAAGAAAATATCAGATGTAATCTTGAGAAGTTCAAATATTTTGGGTAATCTAAGCACCTCTTAAAATATATGTATATATATATATAAATAACATTTTTGTAAGCAAATACACATATATGCATATATATTTATATATCATTTTGCAAATGTAAAAAAAAAAAAAGAATCAGGGACACTAGAACCAATTTTGAAGAGCTTTAGGAGAATAGCTAATATGGGCATTAAAGCATAATTTAATGCAAAAAAAATCATTAATAGTCAATGAATTGTAGATAGTACCTTTTTTTGCTGAACTATGATATCACAATATTTCAGAAAGATCAAATTAGAGGTAGTATAGGAGTACAAAACTCAAAATGTCTTTTTGTTGTAAGCATAAGTACCATATTCAAAACTGGTGATTTTTTCAGGTAGATAACTCTAAATAAAAGCCTTGATTATAAATAATTTTAATTAATTGCTAATGTATTTCTGGTTGTAAATTTATGCTATTCATCTAATTGTGTAAGAAAACAGTAAAAACAGAGAAAAAGCAGAGTCCAAGCTTTTAATCCTAAGTCTCTACACTATCACTTGGACTGCCAAGGCCCTGGTGTGGTTGGGCTTAGGAGTGGAGCCAATTTTTGCATGTAAAATTTCCCTCAATTCAGTGGTTTCTTGCTGAAGAGTCAACAAGAAGGTACTATAAAGGGAGTCACTGCCCATGTAAGTGACATAGGTGAGTGCACTCCAGATCCAGATGCTGGGACAGTCTATTCTGGTCTATACGCAGAGTTAAGGCTAAAGCAGGTTTTGAAACATGATTTCCACCCAGAAACATGCATTTTACCAGGAGCCAGATAAAATTATTAGAGTGCATGTCTTAGTGTGCCAAAGAGCTGCTGATACTAAGTATCAGAAATGGGTTGTCATTTATAAGGATTTCATTTAGGGTAAAATCTTACAGTTTTGAGGCCATGAAATCTCCAAATCAAAGCACCACTGGAGATGCTTTCTCACCAAAGTCAGCTATTGGTGATGCTGGTGTCCTGCCATGTGGCAAAGATGGCAGCTGATTTCTGCCGAGGTCCCTGCCTTCCCCTCAGAAGCTACCTTCTCGCAGAGTTCAGTGTGGGCAACCAGGCATAGGGCTTGATTCTTCCTGGGTCTCCTCTCTCAGTCTCTGTTTCTCTGCTTTCTTCCTGAGCTCAGCTGTTGGATATCAGGCATATGACTTATTTCCTTACCCCTTGAGCTGCTCCATTGGCCCAGCTGCTTGTGGGCTTCATGCTTAAGCTATGGCTTAAAGCTTAATCTATGGTGGTACTGATCCTCGAGTCCTCTTTCACATGGCAGGAGAGAAATGGCATCTTCCTTTTTCCTGTGTGTGTCTCTGTCTATGTCTCCCTTTATGTCAGACTCAGCATGAGGGTGAGAAGTAAGCTGGGTCATTCTTCACTGAAGTAGACCAATCAAAAGCCCCAAAGTAATCTTATCAGGTAATACAATCAAGGGACCTTTAACTGAATTTAATGCAATTAAAGCGTCCCACACCCACAAGAATAGATTAGTTTAAGAACATAGTCTTTTCCTGGGATTCACAAAATTCAACCTGTCACACTCTTTTTTTTATTGGAAGTTCTTAATTCCAGACACATCTTCCTCACCTTCTTTTGTCACACTAATAGGCATATATGAAGTTTATAGAATTAGGTTTAAATGTATTATGGTCTCCTTTTTGGGAAAATAGTTATTCAAAGTTTTGTCTTTCCTTCAATATTTAAAAGGAAATACAAATTATTCTTTTCCTATGAATGAAAGAATTTATTGCAGAAATTGTAAAATGCAATTGGCTGACAAGGTACATGATGGAAATATTCAATATGTTGACTGAAGTGTTGATTACATGGGTGCATACAACTTTGAAAACTCATCTAACTTTTTGTTTGGAAATAGTGTATTTTGTTCTATGTAAATGAAATGTTAAGAAGTCAATTAAAATAAATATAAGTTTAAAAAATTATTTCCTTTCTCCTCTCTTCTTTCCATTTTTTATTGACTAACTAACTGCAAAATGTTAAAGAAATTGGGGAAGATCCAAGATTGTCATAGAGAAGGAAGCTCTAACAGTCAACTATTTAGGGAACTCTATAAACCAGAAAAACACAACACACCATCCAGGATAGAGAAGAAGTTGGAGACTGGCAATCTGTGGTGAATATTCATGAGTAGATCTCTCCATGCTGCAGAGGCTGGTGCCCATCCCTCCCTGGTGAGGTGGGCCCTCTGGGGACCCATTCTCAGGTTGGAAGCAGAAGCTCCATTTCCCAAAAGTGGGAGGGCAAGTGACCTGGGACCAACCTGGTCTATTGCTTAACAACTTCAGCTAGTTGGACTCCAATTCTAAATACAGCTGAAGCTTAAACCCATTAAGTCACAAAGAAACTGGCAGTCTTTCTTCGATCTCTGCCCTGGTAGGAGTTGGAACAGTGGTGATTGAAAAACACACCAGAATCCTGGAATGGGAGGGATCATGTTAAGCACATCCAGTTTAGAGAGCTGCCAGCACCAATGCTTGTGTGGAAGTTGTGTGCAGTTTTATCACTTTCTCAGGACAGAGCATGCAGATTCACTAATCCACCTTAAATGGCTGTGGCACTCCCAGTCTCAAAGGACTCCAGAAAGGCAAGCGGAACATTCTGTCAGACAAGGAACCCAGTTAAAAAATGGGCAAAATATTAAAATAGACATTTTTCCCTCAAAACAAAATACAAATGACCATTAAGCATATGAAAAAAATTGTTCAACATCACTATCTATTAGGGAAATGCAGATAAAATCTACAATGACATATCATGTCACCCCTTGCATAATGGCCATTATTAAAAAATAAATAAAACTACAAGTATTGTAGAAAATGATAAGAAAGAAGAACACTCCTTCCCTCTTGGTGGGAACGTAGAATGGTGCAGCTTTTGTTGAAGACAGTTTGGCAGTTAATCAGGAAGCTCAAAATCAAACTGTCATATGACCTGGCAATCTCACTACCAGGAATATATTCAGCAGAACTGAAAGCACGGATGCAAACTGACACTGCATACCAATGTTCATAGCAGCATTATTTATAATTGCTAAAAATGGAAACAATCCAAGTGCCCATCAACCGAAGAATGGATAAACAAAGTGTGGTATATGCATACAATTGAATACTATTCAGCTGTATGAAGAAATGAAGTCCTATGACAACATGGATGAACCTGGAAGAAATTATGTTGAGTAAAATAAGCCAGACACAAAAGGACAAATGTATGATCTCAATAATATGAACTAAATACGATGAGTAAACTCATGGCATTAAATTCTACCATATAAGTTACTAGGATATTCAATGATGGCTGAGGTTTAAATTAAATAAAAAAAAAACTATTTTTCATTTAATATTTCCCCCTTTTGGTCAAGGTCTATACTCAAACACATCACTGATTAACACTTGGTAATAATCCCTCATCCCTGGTTGTCATGTCCCATCAGGGGGAAGATACTGAGTTTATTTGTTCAATTTAACTTAGAAAGAAGCCACATTTGAGTGCCAAGGAGGCTTTCAGGAGATAACTCTTAGGCCTTAATAATAATTAGACTAAGTTTCATTTTTACAAGTACAAGGATTAATAATTAGTGCTTGGCATATTGGGTCTGTTTTCTTTTATTAGGGATGGCTTACATATCCCAGAGATTTTAGCCATTTTATTTGAGAAAGGAGCAGGAATTCCCCAGGATGGAAGTTTAATATTTTGTTAGCTATTGTGGGGACATCCTTTAGCACCCCTTTTCCTTGTTTGTGTAATCACTAAGTTTGTAACTTGCAGCCCTTGTTGAAACTTTCCGCTAATGTGATAAATTTGCTAGTGGTGTCCAATAGTGGGGTCATAGGTATGATGTTTATTGTAATCCTATTCATCTTATAGATAGTTATTTTATACTCTCTGAGAAACAATGGTACACAAGAAAGGAAAAAACTCTCCACCTGTACCTCCGAATTTATTGTGGTTGTCATATTTTTGGGTCCATGTATATTTTTATAATATGTCCAATAACCACATTTCTAAGTGAATCAGGACAGTATTTCTTATTTTTCTCTGGAAATCTCATGTCAGTGACAACTTTATTGGACAGTGTTTAAGTAGGGCACCAATTTATCCTACAATTACACATAAGATAGAAGTGGATAAAATCCCCAAAATGCACAAACCTCATTTGTCATCAATATTACTTTTTCTAATTTTACTGTGCTTGAATAGCCACAGTTAACTGTTTCAATAAAACTCCGGCATTGCTTTCTCAAAACCTGGAGTCCAGTTAGATAGTACAGTCATTCAGTCTATGATGATTATTTAATGAGAAATCATAGTTAGTTCACCTCAGAGCTTGAAGGAATTGCCAAGGACATTGACTTAGTTTCTTGCCCATGGACTGCTAATTGATTGCCTTTGGAATTTCTCTCTACAAAATTTTCCCATCAGAACCGGGAAGCTTGCTTATTTCCTCAGAGCTGGGAGTTTGTTTAAAGTCTTTTGAATGTGAAATTTGATGCAAGGGCTCATTCATTGGCTGTTCTTATTTTCCAGGCTAAGGAAGCTTATGGCATTAGTACCCTATGTTATTATAGAAAAGTACTTTTGACTTGTCATTAAGAGATTTGGATTCTAAGCTCATTTATGTTACTAATTAGCTGTGTGAATTTGAGTGAAGTATTTTCCTTCCCTTGGCCTCAATTCCACATATTTAAGGAAGTTTAAAACATACAAACATTTCTTCTGCACTTTCTCTGAGCCAGGGAAACTTTTCTTTCATATGTTTTCTCTTCCAACTTTACAAATAATTTTGAAAGCTAAGTTTTCTTATTCTCATGTAATTAATAAGGAAGCTGAGGCTCTGAAGCTTTTTGTAAATTACAGAAAATGTACCTCAAAAGTCTGCGAATCCTTTTATCAACAATAACGGTAGGTGTTGGGGCATGATTTTATAGAGGATGTTTCTCTGTGGACTTGCGCCTTCTAGTTGCCATCAAGCCCTTCAGTAAAAATGCAAAGCATGGTATAATTCATCCCATTCTCCCATATCCATTTCTGTCTCCTACCCCTTACTCCCTATCCCCAAAACAACCTTTCATTTTTTTCTCGTTGAAGGTACCTAGCAGGTGTGTCTTGCCAAGCAGTTAAATTCTATGGTTAAACCTGTTTGTAGTAATTTGTTCTCCCATTTAGGAAGGTAATTCCATATTGTGAACTCTCCCATCTTTAATAGCTTGCAACCACAAACAAAAGCATATCTCAAACTTTCTTCCCTGATAGTAGAAGAACATATACACTCAGACATATCCTTAAGAATTAATAATATAAAAAAGATGATTATTCAATAATTCTTTTATCTTTTATTTCACTCACCTATCATCCTTTCTACATTGACATAAAATATAGATGGAATAAGAAATGGAATGATTCTATTAATAATGATAACTATGTAAATAATTATCATTACTAGGTATTTTTTAAAAGGGAAATTGAAAATTAAAGAGATTAAGAAATATTTCAAGGGGTCTGTGAAATTGAATTGAAAAAAAATTACTTATTATCTTTATTTTCTATGATATCTAACTGCAGTCTAGAATATCCTTCACTTATGAATGTATGCAATAAGCAAATTACAGTAAGTATTCATTTCACTGACTTGCAAAGGGGTGCATGGAACAACAAAGTTTAAGAACCCCTATTCTAGAAGATATGGGCTTAAACAAATTATATGGAGAAGGGAATGGTATTTCCTAGCCTGCAATTCAGAGTGAGTTGAAGTTTAACTAATTGGCCCCATGGTTTGCTTTTGCCCTTGTATTGTCTGAGCTGAGGGACTCATTTGGACAATCCTTCAGGACTGGGTTGGAAATATGGGTTTCCTGTGATAGAAGGCAACAGAAATCACAATGAAGTATTGTTTGCAGTTTTTTTCTGGTCTTCATGTAAATCACCTTTTAAGAAAATTATTGTTGAAATATGAAACCCTACTTCATTGAGAGTCAACAATTTGCTCAACTTAGCTTGTAAGAGGTAAAATTTCTAGTCAGTCCAAAATATTTTCTTCCTATCATCTCCTGATGACTGACGTGATAGAATCTATAATCAGTTTGTCTCCTGAAAAAAAATTGGAGCTTCCAGAGAGTATTTCTAAACTCAAGGGTTATTGTGGGCCAGGTGTCCTAAACCTTCCCTGGCCTCCATGCAAATGAACATTTCTTCTCAAAAGCCTCTCTGGACACAGAAGAGGAAGGTAACTACATCTTGTTGTTCAGGCCAGCCCAGAAGTTTCTATTTTTGGGAGTCCCCTCCTGAAGAGTTTAAGGTTGGTGGTGATGTTTCTGGACAAGGTATAAGTAGGACCTCACTTCTATACCTTGTCCTGGGTTTTCAAGAACCATGGTGATACTTGTTCTTGATGTACAATGGCACACTCCCTCTAGTTTGGGGGGCAAGTGATAGTGCTGGGTGATTGTGGAAAGCAGCTGGACTCTGTGATGAAAGATTTGTCAAATGATCCTAGATTACATGCTTTTCTCATCTCCACTCTACATGTCTTTCTGAATCTTATCCCCTGGCTCTTCTTCCTTTCCTGATGTCTGCTCACTCTCTCTCTACTAGTTCCTTCTCTGACTTCATTGAGTCTTTGCTCTTTCCTCCATTCATTGTTACCCATTATGTATGTAGTGTTATACATTGATATTTATAATGCTTGATTTTGGTATAAGGACAGAAACTTAAGATGTCATTTGGTCTTTATCTTTGCTGGTGAATGAATGTTCTTTTCTTGGAAACATATTGTGTGGATTGTTGGTATTGATGGTTTATTTAACTTATAAGGTAGATGCTAGAAGGATAAGCTACAGAAAAACAGTCCGTCTTAGTTTTAGACCAACTTTTTTGGGCATAACTCTCTGTATCATGGGTCAATCTATATGCATAAAAGAGAAAAAGGCAAATGGCTACACTCACCTTGCAAGAAAATTATCAGGACAAATTAAACAACAAATGTATAACCAGTTTAAAATTTAAGATCATAGTAGAGGAATGATATCTAATGTAGGATTACCTTGTTCAAGTCAGTACATATGCAGTAAATCTCAAGATAATATAAGCACATAGGGGATAGAGGTAGATGTTTCTTTGTCTGGGAAATAAATAATACATCAATACTGGGTGACCCACCTACCTAAAATTAAAAAAAAAAGGATAGTTCAGGAGTGTTAGGAAATAATGGCTAAAAAAAAAAAACAAAAACAAAAACTCTGAGTTGGGGTTGGTCTGAGGCAAGGCATTCATTTTTTCACCTGCTGCTTTCCTAACTTCATATACTTAAATCTTCTCTTTGCTTATTTAAACCAAGACCGTATAGTATCACATGAACTAATTTTCATGACTGTGCATTATCTTCCCACAAATTTAATCTCTTAAAATGTTCTGATTTAATAAGAGTTTAGTTTTCATTTAGGTCATTTCTATGTTTATCTGAAGCAATATATACTTCTACCCTTTTTCCAATCTTTTACTCATATTTCTCACCTACTTGCTCTTTTCCTCACAGTCAAGGACATCCCTTCTTTGTCTTTAGCTTCCATTATGAACCTAATGTACTTAATTTAAGGAGTAATTAACTTATTTTCTCTTTTATACTTACCAAAGATCATTTGAACTGCCACTCAAAGTTTATAGTTATAATTAGCATTGGAACATTGAGATAATATTATTTAAGTTACAATGCATTGATTATTTACTTAGATTCTAAAATTTTATTACAGTTTTTGGATTTTTCATTTAGTAATTTTGAAATAGTCTTATATTATCAAACTATGATAAATATATTGAATACCTGAGTTCCACAGAATCTAGTTGGAAACATGTGTTTCACTTATTTAAAACCAAAATTCCACATTTTTCTCAGTTTTAAACCTTCACTGACCAGTTATTTCATTATCTAGGAAACATTATTTTTTAAACCATAGTTCATTTGATATTATTACATACAGTTGCAAGTAATTCTTTTATAATTAATGTCTTTATCTAGATGTATGTTATCCCTACAATTCAATTGTTAAGATGTTGAGGACATCTTTCCTCAGATCTATCACAGATCTGAGCAGATTCTTGCCATAAACGTTAACTGACTTGATGGAGTTATTGAATTGTTGATGGATTATTGATTCATCAGAATTAAGAGACTATCTCAAAACTCATACTAAAATAAACTCCCCGCGATTTGAGATCAATAGTTAAATATATAGAAAATACAAAAGTGTTAAGATTGCAACTTCCATAATGGAAGTAATGAACTATACTGCAAGGGAAACATTTTTAACAAAGTAGACTGTATAAGAATGAAAAAATGGAATAGCTCAAAATACAAAGATATTGAAAAAATAATTGACCAATATTACATAAGTCAGAACAGATTAAATATATGAATTAAAAAACCTACAAAAATATGCTGTCACCTGCAATCAAAGAAATGCATGCCATGATGTTAATTCTATTAACCAAGCAAAGTAGACCCTGTAACAAATTTTATCTTTTTAAGAAATCTCTACCATCTCCCATACTTTTAGAAAAAATGGAAATTAATGGTCCTATATGTAAATTAAAAGGGGGATGAACTAATCACTATACTATTATATATAACCATGAAAAATTGGAATATTATTTAAGAAACAAGCAGTTAACTCTTGTGGTGGTTTAAAACTGTATATAATCCTGAAAAACATGTTCTTAAATTTAATCCATTCCTGTGGGTGTGAACCAATATTAAGTAGGACTATAGATGAGATGACTTCAGTTAAGGCATGGTTCACTTTAGTCAGGGTGGGTTTTAATCTTATTACTGGAGTCCTTAGTCAACAGTAAAATTCAGGTAAAGAAGGAGGAAGCCACAGGAAGCAAGGAGTTGAACAGGGAAAGAACCAAGGAGAAAATAGAAAGACCTGGAGGAGACATAAGAAGATGGCACCTTTGCCTTGCTTGATCTCTGGTACCCACCTACAGACACCAGTTTTTGGGAAGAGAGCATTGCCTCAATTACACCAGGATTTGGACTTTCTTTTAGACTCATAATCATGAGCAAATAAATTCCCATTGTTTAACCCAACCCATCTCATGGTATTTGATTGAGCATCCCAGGAAACTAAAACATCTCTAGAATTTTAAATGATATGAATATTATGGAATGAAAACATTTATATAGAAATATATGTATATAAGCAAACTTAGAGTAGAACAAGGGATATATCTGCATGCAAAATCTAAAATATATTTTAAAATAATGTTTATATAGTGACAAATATTGGAAGAAAACAAAGCCTCTGGAAGATAGTGGTAGCAGAATTTTATGTGAGATAAAACATTCAGATTATGTACATATAAGAAGTTGTACATCATGTTGGATCTATAGGATGTGGAACTGAATACAATGCACCTAGCATGAGAAATGAGTAATTGCATACACATAATAATTTCCCTTAATAATGCCAGCCTCCATGATATATTCAAACATCTCATGTGACTTGACTCACAACAAATGTAAAATTATGGCAATCTTGAGCCAAAAGTTAGAGAAATATCTTCTTATAATACCGTAACCCAACTAATTTATTGATGAGATCAGTATTAATGAATGCAAATTAATGTCCAAATAAAGAAAGAAATTTTCTGGAGAAAAAATCTCCCAATTAAAATTTTAGAATAATATAAGAATGTTGTTTTTCAGTTATTGAGTTGAAAAATCTGCACATATATACTCTATATACAGTATATAAAGTGTCTCTTGAAATCTCTAGTTTTCATGTAAATTAAATATTTTAAGCAATTACAGTGACTTATTTAAAGTCATACAGCAAATTCAGCACTTAGTCCTTGTCAGAGAGCAGAATGAACTTTATGTGTTTTTTGTTTTATTTTTAATATCTAGGTGCCACAAAGGAATACCCTGCATAAAGCAGTGTCATTAGTATTTCCAAAAAAAAAAAGTTTTCACATGATTATAACACATGGAAAACTTAGGGAACCACTGAATTATTGTATTCATAGAATTAGAAAATGAATAGTAAGGAAGATTCCAAGTCTGTCTCTTGCCAAATGACAACTTTATTAATTTTCTTTGCAGATAAGCCATAACTAGCTGTGTCCTTTCTACAAATACTTTAACTATGTACCTGAATTTCAGTGTGAAGTAACTCATTCTTCTTGGGTTAACAGAGGTTTTCTGGGGAGAGGCTCTTTTCACTGGGTACTATCTCCACAGGGAGAAATGTAGTGTGGAAGTTTTAACAGAGGAGAGGGCTTTCAGCTGCTATGAAATGTGAAAACATCAGGGAATGAGTCTGTGTGTATTTGTAAGTTACATCTGCATTAGTAGAAGTTTCAGGAATAAAAGTGGAAAGCAAAATGACAGTGCAAGGATTGAGTTATTGAAATCCAAGAGAGTCTAGCAACTCACTTTATTTTAAGACCCAAGTAACCAACTTATTATATTTATGACTCATATTTTTCAATGTACAACATGAGGGTTAAAAACAGAGTGAAGAAGGAAAGAATGAATGAGAAGAGGAAATCACTGAATTTGGGCTTCTCAATAAAGACCTGTGAAGATCCACAAAGAATTCCAGATTTTGTGTTTTGTAACACTGGCATTGATGAAGTTTGTGAAATTCTTGTATGTCTGAGTTAATATTGTGCACAAAGAAAATTCACCTAAGTATCTCACAAAGTATTATCTTTCTTCCACTGAAATTGTCAGACATTTTATTCAAAATTCAGTGAGTACTAAAAACTGTGAGAAATGAATTATGATATTGTATGTGAGGAACACAAAAATGATACTGTCAAGCAGAGGCTAGATTTATTTCTTGAGATTCCTATTTTTTTTTTAAATAGCGATACTGAAGTGTAGATATAACCTAACTTGACCAAGATCAAGAGACATCTTATACTATAATCCAAGTTTGGACTCCTAACATTTTTTATTTTATTTTTTAACTTTATTTTGTACATTTAATAATTGAAAACGTAAACAATTAAAAACTAAAAAGTAAACACAGATGAATAAATATATACATTTCTCAATTAAATGTAATGGATACATGTAAATTTTTTTTAATCAAACAATATATTACACAATATATTTGGATCATAGTAATGAATTCAGACAGTATTTGTCCTTTTGTGTCAGGCTTGCTTCACTCAGCAAAATGTCCTCCAGGTTCATCCATGTTGCCATATGCTATATGACTTCATTTCTTCTTACAGCTGCATAATATTCCATCATGTGACTAGACCACAGTTGGTTTATCCATTCATCTGTTGATGGACACCTCTGTTGTTTCCAACTTTCGGCAATGTTGAATAATGTGGCTATGAACATCGGTGTGCAGATGTCTGTTCGTGTCACGGCTCTCAGTTTTTCTGGGTATATACCCAGTAGTGTATTGCAGGGTCACGTGGCAAGTCTATATTCAACTTCTTTAGGACCTGCCAAACAGTCCTCCATAGTGGTTGTACCATCCTGCATTCCCACCAACAGTGAAGAAGGGTTCCTATCTCTCCACATCCTCTCCAACACTTGTAGTTCTCTGTCTTTAGTGGCCATTCTGATAGGTGTGAAATGATATCTCATTATCGTTTTGACAACACTAGGCTAAGTTGCAAATTCAAGAGCAGAAGGCATATAAGCTTAGTTGTCAATATTAAGGGCCCGTCAATGGGCCATCTTTCTTCACTAGTCATTGCCCCTCTACTTGGGGAATTGTTGCTGTTCCGTTAGAGAATGTGTCAGAGCACCCCAGGGTGGGAATTCAATAATCTTTTGGTTGTGCGAATCTCCACCCACTGTGGCAATGCCCAAGAACATTTGAACATATCCATATACCTTATATGTATGCCCACGTGAACTTTCTCACCTGTACCTCCCATCACTGTCACCTGACTGCACTGATCCTGTCATGCCATAGTTGTAACCCTTCTGTGATCCAAAACCTCTTCACAAATGATGCCAAGAATATTGACAAATTTGGTTAATAGGAAAATGAAATAATAATAAGTTTAAACATAAGAAATAAAATAAATAATAATTTAGAGAAAATAAAAATAAAGTAAAAAAACCCATGAAACATTGTTCATCTGTCCCTTCTATTCAAACCTATACGTGGTGCTGAAATTTGTAGGTATACTTCCAGAGAATAGAGTCTTTGGGCTGTTCATGTGCCAGTTGGGCCCAGAATCTCTAAGGAGCTGCAACTCCTACTCTACAACTCAATGGAATAACCCAGGACAACTGGCGGGGAGATGATGATGGACAACAGCCATTCCAGGGAATGGAGAGACTCTGCAGCTGCAGGCAGGATAATCCCATTCATCTTATCCATGGGATATAAGCCCCTTCTCAGTTGGAGGTGGAGTGGACATCACCAACCCAGACTCCTCAGAATGGGGTGAAGAGCTATGGACTAAAGTGGACTTAATTGTATTCTACTATAGACATATTGTGATTCAAGCAATGGAAGAAATTACAACATTAATGTGGAGCCATTGGCCACTGGAGGCTCTGGGGGCAGGGAGAGGGAAAAGCAATTGTAACACAGGGGCTTTTTCAGGATTTGGGAATTGAGTGACATTGCAATGACAGATATAGGCCATTTTATAACATTATATTACATGCAGAACTGTGTGGGAGACAGTGTGGTCTACAATGTGAAATATGGTCCATACTTAATGGCAAAGCAACAGGATGTGTTTATCCATTGCAGATGATGTGCCACACTAATGAAGGGTGTTTATGTGGAAGTGGGAGATGTGGGAGGTGGGGCATTTGGAAATCCATACATTTTTTTGTGTAACATGTATGTAATCTAAGTTTCTTTCAAAATAAAAATAAAAATAAATATTTAAAAAAATGAAAAACATTAAAAAATCATATTAAAAATAATTTTTTGCCATTTTGCCTTTCATCACTGTTTTGCATTTAGTCTATTAAGCTTTTTTATACATTTGTGTCCTTTTATTTATTAACGTTTTTACAACTGTCCATTGAAGCCTCTGCTCTTAATAAGATAATCAGTGACATCCTCAGTGCTAATATATCTTCAGCCACTCAGTTAAGAACTTAATGTTTCATTCGAGGTCTGCAGTTTTTATATGGATAAATGTATAGGATGAATGATCATTTTTCAAAATTTGAAAGAATGTCTTGGAAACACAGAAGTAACGTCTCTTATTGCAGGTACAGGGTATCTGCATCTTACATACGTTTCATATATATTACATGTTTATTGATGTAACAACCCTTAAAGGATGATTGCTTTAAAATTTCTGTGTTCAGATGAATAAAAAAGCACGAAGATATCAAGGGATTTGTTTATTGTCACAACACTTCTGGGCAGTGGGCTGGGCTTTGAATTTATGCAATGTGACTTCATACTATAGGTTTTGATCACAGTACTCACAACTTTGCAAAATAAAATTTTTTAATGTTTGCAATCTCAGACAACCTGCTTTGGAACCAGATATTCTTCCATTAAAGTTGTATCTCATCGCTTAAGGGATTTTGAATTCTTCACTGACCAATAAGTTCATTAGGAATTTTTGTTCCTCTCTCTGCAAATTGTGTTCTTCTACCACTTCTGACATGTTGACTTAAATATTTATCTTATTTACACTTTTCATACAACCCATATCAAGATGTGAACAACAGATGAATATTCATTCCCATTCTTCATAATAATAATTCAGGCTTATTTTAATTCAATATTTGAGAAAAAATTATTACAGAAGTAAATTAGAACATTATAAATAGGATATTTTTAATATTTTGGAGCAAAAGATGTTAAAAAAATTGAAATGAAAAAAATTGCCCGATTGAACAATATAAAATCAGAAAACATTCATAGAAGAAAGGAAATTTAAAATACCCATAGAAATAACCAAGTAATAATAGAGGTAAAAGGAGAGAATTATATTGTGTTTAATATTAAACATAATCATAGCACCAAATTTATGTCTAATAAACAAGATCAGAGCTAGTAAATAGGCAACCTTATATTTGAACCCAAACCACCTGGCTCCAGTGACTGAACTCTTACTAAGATATGCAGTAATTATTTTGTTACATTAATACCCATCCTAGGTAAAATAACAATATTCAAAAAGATGAAAGGCAAAAGATGAAGGTTTTGCAGAGGGCATACCTCCAGAAATTTAAATTTTGTTGTTAATACATGATTAATGAAAGTGACAAATATATAATTGTATTCTTGATAACAAAGTGAGATATTAAGAAACATCACAAGGAAGCATATTATCTATATGTGTATCATTTTTATTTGCACAATCATCAACATTGACATATTGGCCGTAGTAACATAAAAGAAGACAGAAGGCATACAGATATACATATGTGCAAATATGGAAGGATATCAAGAAATAAAAGTGTTATGACTGGAGAGAAAAATTATTGATTCAATAAATGGGAGAAATATTTTAATTTTACTTATCTCATTGTTCTGCTTATCTTGAATATTTTATCATAATCACTAATTATTCCACAATAAAATACATATAATAAAAGTTCCAACAATATAGAAATATAAATTTATACTTTTATATAAATTTATACTTTTATATAAATTTATGTTTCATGAAATACAATGTTTTTGTACAACATGTAATTTACATTTTAAAGTCAAAATTATATTATGTCACTTCTTTTCTTCTCACTGCCAATTATACCTCTGTCAATAGTGTTCTAACCACAGCTGCTGTGTCAAAAAACAAGAGTGTGAATGAATTCATTTTGATGGGGTTGACACAAGATGCTGGGAAGCAAAAAGCCATCTTTGGGGCCATCTTGATGCTCTCTTGGGGAATGTTCTCATTGCAGTGACTTTTAAGGAAAGGCAAACTCATGAGAGTCTCATAAACTTCTTTCTATTCTGTATGAATTTTGCTGATGCCTGCTTCTTTAAAACCATGTTTCCCAGGTTGATCGTGGATGTTCCTGCTCAGAAGAATACCATTTCCTACAATAATTGCATGACTCAGGGCTTTGCTGCCCATTTCTTTGAGTCCATGGAGATCGTTATGCTCATGTTTGTGGCTTTTATATGGCCATCTATAAACCCCTGAAATTCAAGGCCATCATATGTTGGGATGTCTGTGGTGCTTTGGTAATTCTGGCTTCAGTAAGACCTTGTATCCATTCTTCAGTACAGCTACCCCTGGCTTTGACATTGCCCTTCTCTGGCCCCAATGTGATCGAGCACTATTTCTATGACTTGCAGCCCTTGTAGAAACATGCCTGCATAGACACATGTGTGATAAATTTACTAGATATGTTCAATAATGTAAACATATGCATAGTGTGCTTTATAATATTGTTTATTTCATATATAGATTTTTATGTGTTGTATAAGAAACAACAGTGCAGTATGTAGTCTAAAACCTCTCCTCATCTGAATCTTTCATTTAATTGTGGTTATCATATACTTTGGTCCATGAACATTTATATACACACAACATTAACCACCTTACCTGTTTCAATCTGGCCATAATTTCTGAACATTGACAGGAAACGTCATTTTAGCAAGGTAAAAATTTATATGGATGGCGTCTAAGATAGTGCTTTGGTTCATCCTAAAGTTGGATGTAAGAAAGACATTGATGAAATCCAAAATAGTACAAACCTCAGTTTTGTTACATCCCCATTTCTAAAGTTCCCATGATTGAATGGCCACCAGTAATGTGCATTTAACAAAACCCCAACATTGCTTTACCAAAACTGGGATTCAATTTAGATAATCAGTTATTAAATCTACAATGAATAATTAATGATCATTTATGGTCAGTTCAACTCAGTACTTAAAGCAACCCAAGGAATTAAGGAATCATTGATTCCACATCTGGACCTTGGATTCAATGATCTTGCAAAGTATTCTTTTAAAGATTTTGCCATCAAATCTAGGAAGGTTGATCATCCCACAGAACTGGAAGTTAGCTTAGGGGCTGTCAACTGGGAAGTTTGATACAGGAAATTTTTCATTGGGTGTTATTATTTCTCAGTCCACGAAAGCTTGTTATATTACTATACAATCTTATTAAAAGCAAAATCCATAGACTTATAATAAAGAGATTAAGATTATAAACTCAGATGAGTTACTAAGTAATTGTGTGACTTTGAGTAAAGCATATTCCTTCTCTTTGCCTCAAATGCACATAGTTATGGAGGATTAAAAAAAGCATGGAAAATTTTTTTATACTTTCTTCAGCCAAGAATTCTATCTTTTATATGTTATAGTTTTTAGTTATTATAGTAACTTTTTAAACCTAACACTTTTTATTCCGAATTAACTGATGGGAAACATGAGGTCACAAATTTTAAGACATTTAAGAATAGCCTTCCCAATATTCTTGAGTTCCATTTTTAAAATAAAAGGCATGTGTTTGGTATGTAATTTTCTCCAAGAAATTTCTCTGTGACTTTTTGAACTGCTGGTTGCCAGTATGCCCTTCAGTAAAAGAGAAAGGAATGGTACCATGTATTCATTCCCTTCTGCCATCTCCATTTCCCCCCCACTGCTCTCTAACACTCTCGCCCCAACCATTCCCTTTATCCTCATTGAAGGTACCTAGCTTGTATGGATTGTCAAACCAGTAATTCTTTGATAAGAATTCTATGTGGTAATATGGCTTTCAAGACAGGAAATTAATCGTGTAATGTAATCTCTTCAATGATTAGTTGGTTGCAACTACATTCAAAAGCAAAAATCTAACTTTTTATCTTGTTAGTGGAATAATATATGCTCTCAGACATATATTTGAAATAAAAAGAAATTACAAAACAAAAATACTTGATAATTATTTTACCTTTGAAGAAACAATTCAGCTGTCTTTCTTTCTACATTGTTAAAAAGCATAGATGGAGTTAAAAATGGTAGAATTTATTATTAAAGGTCTTACAATAAATAGATTATTAGTATTACTAGCTACATTTTACAAAAGAGGAGATTGAAATTAAGTTTAAGAGAATTGCTTATTCACAACCAGTCAGTTGTGGGGCCAGGCTGTATGTCAACTACACACATTTCACCTATATTCACCTTTACATGGCTTCAGAAACAATCCTAATTCTAGAAGAGATGGCAAATCATAAAGAAAAAGTAATTTCTTTCTATACCCAAAATTCAAAGTTAGATTCAGTTTAAATAATTGTCCCCAAATTGGTTTTTGCCCTCTGATTCTCTGTATGGGTAGCTTACTGGGACTGGTTGGGAAGTATGGATTTCCTTGGAACTGTAGAGTCTGAAAGTTTGCCTTAGGCATTGCAAACTTTTGTGGGAATTACTATAAATACCCAATGGAGTAAAAAGAGAAACATTTAACTCATGTTTCTCTAAAGAACAAACTGGAAAAAATAGCTGGCTTCCTAGGAAATTCTCTTAAAGATGGCATACTGTCTTACATGAAAAGGTGATCAGGACCATATTGAGAAATTTCCTCTGTTTTGCACAACAGCCTCTCCCATCCTGTGGAGCCTAGTATTGTGGCTAACCCAATGCTTCAGAAAGAAACTTGTAAGATTGGAAATAAGCAAGAATCTCCCCTCTCCCTATACTTCCCATTCCTCTTAAACTTCTGTGACACAAAGCTTAAATCAATCTCAATGAGTATTAATTTGCATGATTTGTCTAGATTTCATTAGATTCAAATTCTAAGTAAATTAAAGATTTCAGTTATGAAACATCCACTTTATTGGAAGTCATTTATTTGCATTTAAAGGTAAGTTCTTCAACCAATTTGAAGTATTTTCTTCACATTGTTTACAAAAGACTGATCTGATGGACACCTTAATCAGTTTTCCTCATAAAAGAAACAGATGATTCTCTTGAAGAATATCCCCAACATGAAAGATTGCAGTGCTACAAAGCTTTTACAAAACCTCTTTATTCACAGGGAGAGTAACTACACAAGGATTTTGAGGCCAGCCTTTCAGAGGTTTCTGTTCTTGGGAGTCCCCTCATTTGACGTGTTTAAGGTCAGTGGCAATGTTTCAGGGACAGGGTCTAAGATAAAGCTACAATTCTAATTTGTTGTCCTGGACTTCCAAGACCCATGGTGACCATTGTTCAAGTGTTCAAGACCACAACCACATACCTTCCCTTCTTTTGGTGGTAAGTGATAGTGCGGAGCATCAGGAGAAAGAACCAGAACTTTGTGATGAAATCTTCATCAAAAGACCCTGGTTGACACTCTTTTCCACCTTCCCTCTGTATGTTTTTCTGTGTCCTATTCTCTTGCTCTTTTACCTTGCCTGGTGTCTGCTGATACCACCCTACTCTATCCTTCTCAGACTTCAATGATTCCCTGCCCTTTCCTCCTTTCACAATTATTCATTATATATCTAGTTATCTGCTTTGATATTTGTCCCACCATAAAGTTTACCAAAATTGGAATTGGGATAAGGATAGGAACATTAGATATCAGTTGCAATCCTTCTATGCTGCCCCTCAAAATCTTTTTTTTTTGGGGTGCAAATTACATAGATGGATGAGATTTGATGTTTTCTATAACATGCAGTTTCAATGCTAGGTGGAGTGGCAAGTTAGTGACCTTCTCTCCTCATTCTAGCCTAACTGTATTAAGTCCACAGGTCAAACTTTGTATGTTGTAGAGGACAAGACATATGGTCAAAGCTACATCACAGGAAACAATTAATCTAAATGAAATAACAAAAGTGAAAACCTGTCTAAATAATAAATTCACATGCATAAGAATATATATAATCGATGATTTTCCTCTTCAAATAAGCACATATTTAATTAGGCTCACAGTAGATATAATAGAATTTTATTTGGGATGAAAAGAATAGACTGAATCTAGATACAGACTTTGGGGCCGATATAATTTAAACTGGCTAAAATTTCAACTAGTAAAACTTAAGGATTTTAAAGAAGTGAAAATGGCACTCTCTAATATGGATGCCCCCAAAATGGGAGAGGTTGGATAGTCCAGGAATTTTCAGAAATCATGGCTGAATTCAGAAATAAAAGTCTGAGGTAACAATCTGACCTTGAAACAGGCATCCAAGTTGTTCCAGTGCTGCTTTCCTATCGTCATATCCTTAAATCTACCCTCTGCTTATTTAAAGCAAGTCTAAATACTTTTTGCATGACATGGCTTTTCATGGCTGTCAATTATATGCTCACAAATTTTATCTTTTAAAATGCTAATATAATGATCATATAATTTTAATGCTAAGCATCTCTATATTAATTGAAATAATGTATGCTTTTTCCCTTCTTGAAATCTTTTCCTCACTTTTCTTACCTTAGTGTGCTTCTCTCCACAACCTCAGACACCCTGCTTTTTTTTTCCTCCATTAGCAATGTAAAATATATATTGAAATGAAGTTATAATTAATTCATTTTCTCTTTATATTTATCAAAGATAATTGATAAAGATTTTAGTTATAATATAAACTGGTGTCATTAAACAGATCTACCATTTCTTTTAGCTGAACTGGAAAATAATCTACATATTTATATAGATTATGTAGGTTTATTAGAGTAAATGGACAATTTGAGTTACTGATTTTTAAAGTTTCTCATCAGGAAAACACACTTTAAGTTTATTGTGTACCTGAGTTCCAAGAAATCTAGTTGTAATCTTCAGTTCACACATTTAAAACCATAATAAATCCACTCCTCTCATTTTTCATTCTTCTCTGTCCATTCAATTATTTCTCTCAATATCTCTCTACTTTTTGAAAGCAATTAATTTTCTATTATCTCAAATAACCATGTCTAATTTTCATGCAATTACTGATTTTACTAGAGGTTTTTTCCTCCCTCCAATTCCACCGTAAGGAGGTTGTGAGCAGCTTTTCATTATAGCTACTGCAGGTAGGTTCTTAGTATATACATGATAACCGAGTTGATGCTGTTATTGATTCATTGATAGATTGCAGGTTAGTTATAAAGGGAGATTATGTCAAACTCATGCTAAAATATAGTCCAAATCATTTAAGATTAATGTTAAAACTTAGAAAGTATATAATATAGGAAAGAAAGAGGCTTTTAACATCCTTAATTATAATTTAATCAGCAAAGGGAAATTTTCTAATGGTTATTTGATCATATAAAAATGGAAAAAGTCAGGGTGGTAAGAGTTTAAATCTATGATATAAAAAAATAACTGACAAAATATATACATAATTGAAACCAGAAAAAATATTAGTAATAAAAAGAGACAAATATACTTTACTATCATCAGTACAAAAAAATTGCATATGATGATTTTAATTATACAAAAAAGAAAGGAATTAAAGTTGCAAATGTGAATTTTATTAGAACTATATATTATAGCCATAGTTTTAGCAACAATTAAAAATAATAATTCAATTTATACATATATCTATATTACACTAAATTTCTGGAACTCCATGTTGGCAACTAACAGTACCATTGTAGAATGTGATTAAGGAATTTTGAATGGACATATTTATTTTTCATCCTGTGGCTTACTGTAAATTTTGATATTTATCATGGAACTATGTTACTTCATATAATTAAAATATTTTAATAAATATTGATAAAAGCAAATTGGAAGGCTAAGTGTCAAGTTTTAATTTATTGTGTGGTTATTCATATCTTTTGTTTCTGTAGTCCCATGGAGATTTATTTTGATGAAATTTTTAAAAATATGGCAAATTATAAAATGAGAGATTCATTTCAAAATTTTTATAAGTGAAAATTTGAAAACATGTTAAATGAATAATAATAAATGGTAAATTGATTGTATAAAATGTTTTCAGGTTAACTTACACCTGCTAAAATAATTGTGTTATTGATTTTCTTTAGTTACATGCAAAAAGGGTTTTAGCAAATAAAATTAAGAAGATTAATGTGTATGTATAAAATACAGGATGGTTGCATTTGTATAGATATGCAACTATATGCATAAGAAATAGATTAAAGCAAAGGGAAATATCTGTTTGGGGAAATTCAACTATACATTTTTACAATTTTGTTTAAAAAGAAAAAATATTGAAAGAAAACAAAATCTGTGGCAGATAGATTAAGGGGAATCATATGTGAGTAAAAACATAACTCAGGTTATAGAGATGTAAGAAATGGAACACCAGGATGGATCAGTAAGAAGTGAAACTCAGAATCATGCAAAATAGAAGATTTCACATGCATATAATTTCCCTTTATAATGCCAGCCCCAGTGATATATTTAAACATCTCATCATCATTCACAATGATTATCCTGACTTATATTGAGGGTAAAATTATGACTACCATGAACCAAAAGTTGGAGATATAAAGAGTCCAAGTTGCTGTCCTTGTTAAATCACATCTCTTTTTGTTTTTGTTTTTGTTTTTGCAGAGGAGGTATTTCTCAGCTCCATTCTTCCTTTAACTACACCAACAATGGGCATGAATAGCAGTGCAAATGAGTTCATTCTGTGTGGGTTAACTCAGGATGTTCTTAAGGAAGAAGTAGTGTTTGGGATCTTTTCGTTTCTCTTCCATGCAACTCTTTTGGCAAATTTACTATTTGTGATGACCATCAAATACAGTTGGATACTTGGGAGCCCCATGTACTTCTTCCTTTTCTACTTATCATCTGCTGATACCTGCATCTCCATATCCATGGCACCCAGGTTGATTATAGATGTGCTGATAGAAAAAAAATTATCTCCTATGATGAATGCATGGTCCAGATCTTTGCAATTCACTTCTTTGGGTGCATGGAGATTTTAGTTCTTATCCTCATGTCATTTGATCACTATGTGGCTGTTTGTAAACAACTGCAATACACAACCATCATGAGCATACATGTCTGTGGTACACTGGTGAAATTGTCATGGGTGGGATCTTGTATCCATTCTTCAGCATAGATTACCTTGGTTTTGAAATTAACTTTCTGTGGCCCTAATGTTATTGATCACTATCTCTGTGATATGCCACCACTGTTGAAACTAGCCTGCAATAGATACTTATTTCATAAATATACTCTTAGTTTTTAATAGTGGGGCTATATGCATGGTGAGTTTCATAAACCTGATCGTCTCTTATGTTTTAATTTTACATTCTCTGAGTAACCAGAGTGCATAAGGAAGAAAGAAAGCCCTCTCCACCTGCACATCCCACATTTTTGTGGTTATCTTAACTTTTGTTCCTTGCATATTCACATACACTTGCTCTCCAACTACATTTCCAGTGGACAAATTGGTGGCTATGTTTTACACTATTGCGACACCCTTGCTCAACCCTCTGACTTACACTTTGAGAAATGCAGAAATTAAAAATGCCATGAAAAGTTGTGCTGCAAGAAAATATGAGTAGAGGCAGTAGAAAGGAAGATTCCACCTGCATATTCTGTGTTTTAATAAAATTGATTGAAAAAGAAGAGAAAATATGCTCATCCTGATTTAGACCATATAATCGTTTCTCAATAGGATTGTTGGGGAAGTAAGCAAAATAAGTACAGAGCACAGAAACCTATTTAATTTTGAGATAAAGTTACAAAGTTAACAGTACATCAAGTGCTACCAGACTGGAAGCCCAGAACTTCTACTCTCTCCTACTCTTTGAATTGAGGCTTCTCAGCCAGATCTTGATATATCTAGAGCTTTTCATCCCTCCTTATGCATTTCTGGTTTGTTTTTCTTCTGCAGGTTTCTTATCCAAGTCTAATTATTTTATCCCTGATTGATGACTGATCCATTTTGTTAACAATTCATTTCTGACAATATTGAATCTCGATAATATCTTCTAGCTAAAATTTGGCTCCAAGGTATTCCCAGAAACCTACGTCCCTTTATCTACCTCTTGAAATTGTATAGTGAGAAAATTAATAATTTTTTAAAATTTAAGAACAATTCTTCTTAAAATAAACCTGTTTATTGAATTAAGTCACAATATTTTTCACTGTACTTTAGTATAGTTTGCTCATCATCTTGGTCATTAGTCTCTCACAATATTAAATTTTACAGACTTTTTTTTGATAATTTGTCATTGGAGACAGCCCAAAAAATTTGGTTGGTGAATTGATGGCAATTTTATAATATTGTGAGATTTATGTTATAAAAATTGACATTTCATGTATAAGATATTATATAATGAAACATGCAGCAGTTGAGAAAAAAAGAAAAATATTTTAGAGTACAATCAAATATACCATTATAATCCATCCAAAGAAAGAAGATAAGGGAAGGGATCACAGAGCAGAGTAAGTCAAGGAATCAAAATTTCTTACTAGATATTTGGCACAATATTTATGCAGGGACACAGTTCTCTGATTGTTTTTTATAAACTCAGGAGAGTCTGGCTGACAGGTACACTTTTATGTTAGCAGGGAACTTTTGTGCTAAAGCTACTTGAAGCCATAGCCAATATTGCTTAATCAAATTCTGTCATAATCTAGGATAACTTCGTGGGATAATTGGGATTCCTGTAGAGCCAAACCTCCCTGGATCGAAAGTTATTGTCCAATAACCAGGAGAAGTATTTTGCATTTTAAATTTGTATTTTTTATGATAGCTCATTGAATTTACATTTTGGTTCTTGTATTGTTAGCCAATGAGCTTTGGCAATAACAGCCAGAATGTGAAGAAGTGTGAAATAAAAGCTCATCCCTGAGAAGCAAAATGATGAAGATTGTTTCCAGAGAATCTGAGGACTGAACTCTAGATTATGGGGGATAAAGCCTTCTAATGCCACTTTAGAAGGTTTGCATGAGCATGATTCCTTGGGAATAACACTACTGATGCGTCTTCAAACACTGATAATAAAAGTTTGGAATTTAAGGGAGGTTAATATTAGTTGGAGTACAGCTGTAGCATAATATAGGGAATGTATAATAGTGATTTGGGTGGTAGATAAGGATGGGTTTAACAATATAAATACAGGAATGTTGTACTACAAGTTGTTAAGAATGGCGATTCTGGGAAAAATATAGCTAATGTCATTTATAGGCTATAGTTAACAACAATATTGTTATTTTGTTGCAAAAGCAAAGAAGGTAATATATTAGTGCCAAAGGTAAAAATTAATATGGGATTTAGGTTTATGAGATATGAATATGATTAAGTATTTTTTCACTTGTTCATTTTATTCATTAATAAGAAGTGCTTGACTGTCATTTGACTAATCTGTGTTCATCTGTATATTTTTCTAAACCCTGGAGGAACAATTGAGTTTGTTTTAGGAATTGAAGGATGAAAGTGCCTGGACATAACTTTTTTGATGTAATGCTTCCATAAATTTTAAGTGGCTTTTTGCCTGTTTTTTGTTTTTTGTTTTTTTTTTTTTTTTTTGAAATAAGGTTATAAAATATTTTGTAAGATTTACATAAAGCCCATATTCTTGACTGGAGACTATCTCAAACTGAAAGTTCTATTGATAAAATGGTAAGTTTTTCCTGTTTTGTTACTTAAAATATCAACAAGCATCTTTACTTGCCAAGGTTTGGCATTACTAACTTTTGATATATTTTAGCATTGATGTATAGAGCAAAGTGAATTTTATGGACAGTAGAAAAGAGAAATGTGGAAAGGAGAAATGGTAGTGGAAAGGAGATGATATTTTATGAAGCTTTTCTAGGAATAAACATTTCTAGAAGGACTTTGATTATCAGGAATGCTTTTATCCCCCATTAATCAAGATTAGATGAGATTCCTCTGGACACTTATGTGTTTATGACATCAAAGTCCAGAGAAGCAATTCCATTCCAACTGTTATATTAAAATTATCAAACTCAAATCAAGGATTTTGTGACTTTAAATATTATCCCTATGCAACTGACACTGAATTTATGTATTAGCCCAGATCTTTCACCTGTGTTAAAGAATGATTAGATTTCTTGATATTATATCTTACACTATATCTCTAATAGGAATGTTCACAAGTAACAAATCATTGTTTTTATTCTAATTATGCTCTATATGAAGCCTTCCTTAGTCAAATTCATCCTTCCATTTGCCCAGACAAAAAACATTGGAGTAAAAACGTTATAGTGATATCACAATTAACATCTAACATAGAAAAAAAAGATTTGGCCTTTAATCTATATCCAGAATCTGATATATATTTGAGTTAATTCCCCTACCATTTTTATCTAAGATGCCATCATATTTTACTTTGATGGCAATAATAGATTTTCATAATTCTTCCTGCTCTTTACCTTGCCTAATCTATTCTAAACACAGCAGCCATAGGCTCCATATAAACTTGTGTAAAATCAGGCCACTCCTCTGCATAAAACTCTCCAGTGTCTCCAGTTCATTCAGAATAAAAGTCAAAATCTTTACAATGATTTGACCATCTATTGCTTCATTGGCCTCGTTGCTACACATATCCTTGATCCCTTGACTATAGCCACAGTGGATTTTTGCTCTTCCTTGACCACACTGGGTTGGTTTAAACCTTAAAGATCTTGCTCCAGCTATTTCTTCTGCTTAAACTACACTTCCAGGAATGATTTTTGTCTAATAGCTTCATCCTTTTAAGACAAAACAATAAATCTCCCTGCATTAAGGTTTCACAAATCACCATGATTATTATAGCATCACATAGATCTCCAAATCCCCTTATGTTACTTTACTTTCTTTTGAATATAATTTATCATCTTCTAACATACTATTTTATTTACATAAATATTACTTTTTAGTTTGTCCCACTAGAATGTAAAATCCAACAAATTAATTTTGCATAGTTTTGTAAAGGAATATTTCCCAAGGCATTTGTAGATTGATGGAAAAATAGCAGAATCTCATTAAGTAATTATGGTGGTTGCCATGATATAATATTTAAAATTTGAAGAATAAACAACAGATCTTAACAGTGGGCCTATTGGTTTCTATAAAAATGCTTCATTACTGATTACTTTTGGATGGTAAAAAATATATAAGCACTTTCTGGGTCATCTGTTGCCCAAATTACATCTAGATGTAGTGATATTTGGCAATAATTTCATTGCCAGAGAATATTGGTAATATGGCTAGAATATCATTGCTACCCTGTGTTGGGATATCATAAGTAAGCAGGCAAGAACTTTGTGAGTGTTTTAGTTTGCTAAGCTGCTAAAAGCAGATACCACAAAATGGTTTGGCTTTTAACAATGTTAATTATTAGCTGTTTTTGAGGTTGAAAAAAGTACCCAAATCAAGTTGTCATCTAAGCAATGCTTTCTTCCCAAAGACTGGCTGCCAACAATCCTTGGGTCCTCTAACTCATGGCAAGGAACATGGCAGTATCTGCTTGTCTCTCCATTTTCTTCCAGGTTTCATTGCTTTCATCTCTTGATTCCATTGATTTCTCTCTTTTTGTGTTTATTCATCACATTTATAATGGACTTCAGTAAGAGGATTAAGACCCATCCTCAATGAAATGGTTCACACCTGAACTAAAGTAGCCTCATCAAAAAGAGGCTACTTACAATACGAAGCATAGGACTGAATTAACTTTAAGAACATGCTTTTCTAGGGTATATACAATTTCAAACCCCACAGTGAGAAAAGCATTTATATCAAGTGGATAACAAATAATTTTTGGGTGCATGATAATGATTTACAACAGTTTCAATAGGAAAAGTTGGCACTAACATTGCCAAACTCAAAATTACCTTCGCTACATCTCTGTTATATTCATGTGTCAATTATACCATAATAGAACCACATTAGTAGTCATGTTAAATTATATTGCTAATTTAAATGTTAATAGCAGTGTTGAAGTTATGTTTGAAAATTTATTTTAGTTTTACATTTCTATATGTACTATAATTTCCCTTATAACATTTTTATGTTTACACAGATATATTAGTAACATTATATTATAAATCATTCTCATTAAAATTGGGATTCATGAGATTTTTTCAGATAAAATAGTTACATAGTTCTACTTAATATTAAAAATTAAGGAAAATATTCTGTGCTTTAGAAAATAAAATGAAGTGCAGAAAAAAAGCATTTATATAAATGAAACTGCTCAGGAACATAGAAAACTGAAAATGAAGCATGAAACTAAAATCTTAGGGTAAAATGCTGGGAGTGGACAAGCTCTCTGGCCTAGTCAATTATGATTAGCTAGGCCTCAATAGTCACTGAAATGTTGTGAGATCAACTATTTATGATCCTATCTTAAACATAGGAAGCTTCTTATGACAATTTTCATTTTATGAGAACTTCTCATGGAAAGTCATATACTGACTAGAGTGAGCATGAAGAGACTCTAAAATGTTTGCAATTATTCCTTCCCATGGTACTCATACTGTGTAATCCCCTTTCCTTGAGTGTGGGTGAGAAACATGTTTTTCTACTAACTGAAAGATTAGGTAAATATAAGGATTTCTGTCTTGCTCATAGATTCTTTTATTTTGGCATTGATGAAGCTAACTTCCATACTGTGAATTGCCCAGTGGAGGATGCCCATAAACCAAAGAACTGAGGGCAGCCTCTAGCCAATACCCAGCAAGAACGGAGCCCATCAGTCGAACAACTTGCAATGAACTGAATTCTGCCAGCAACCACAGGAGTTTGAGAGCAGATCCTTCTCCAAGTGAACCTTGAGATGTGATCACAGCTCTGGCTGACAACTTGATTGCAGCCTTGTGGCACACTTCATGGAGTTAGTTGTGCCCACATGTCTGACCTACAGAAACTAAGATAATATGAGAAGTGTTTTAAGCTGCTAAATTTGCGATAATTTGTTATACAGCAATAGATAAGTAATACTGTACAAATTTAGACCTCTTCTGTAATTGTATTTTCCCAGCAAATTACTAAATGTGTTCTGATTTATGCTACAGGCCATTTTTATTTGGTAAAAATGAGCTAGGCCATTCAAGGAATTCCATATCTGCACATTAACAGATTTTAAACTGTCCTACGTATTTAAGGATAAATCCATTATCTAAAGTTCTTTCATGAAGGAGTTTCATCTTTGTATGTGACATATAATAATAGAAATTCAAGTACCCTCATAGGAATATAGTATTATTATGTAAAGAGGAAAGTAGTGTCATATATATTTGAGTTATATATTATATTAGAGTAAGAGTAGGTTCTATAAAAAAGAAACCCAATGATACAGCTATTGAACATATAGAAGGTTTATTGTTCTTGATGTGACAGACCCTAAAAAATGGCCCAGTTTCACAAGACAGTGCATCTCCTCTTCCTCATCATGGACTCAGGTTCTTTTCTCATCTTTTCTTGGCCTACCTCATGCTTTCATACTCAACCTGTGATCAATATGTTAATGTCATTAGCATCATCTGGGAGCTTGTTAGAAATGCAAAATTCTGGGTTCCACCCCATAATTCATAAACCATATTAAAATTTTAGCACTGGGTTTTTCAAATGTACACCACCACTTGTAAAGTATTGCAATAGAACCCTCTTATCTCTAATAGTGATACCACTAGCCTGGGTTCAGGTGGCAAAAAGCAGAAATAAACTCAGAGAAGTATATATTCAACATTTTAGATTTCAGGGTGGAACTGACACATATCTTTTTGTCTATAGGCAATTTACAAAAACTTAGTCACCAAACTGCATCTAGCTGCACAAGGGGCCTAGAGTTTTTGTTAAAATGTCCTGTGTTTATTTCATATTAGTGAGACTATAAAGTTTTGGTCCCTTTGTGTCTGGCTTATTTCATACACCATAATGTTGTCAAGGCTCATACATGTTATCATACGTGTCCAAATTCATTTTTCTTACAACAGTATAGTATTCTAATGTATGTATATACCACATTTTGGTTAGTCATTCATCAGTTGATAGATACTTAGGTTGTTTCCTGTGTTGAAAGTGAGAGCAGCTGAGTGTACACTTTGGATAAACTGTAATAGATATGGGACTGTATAACACAGTGAACCATATGGTGGAAGATTAACTGTGTGGTTAACAGTACAAATATGAGTGTGTTCTCTCCTGAACTATACCAAATGTACAATTTTAATACAAGGTGATAATAATTGGGTGTGTATGGGAAAAAAATATACCAAATGCACACGATGGATCATATTTAGTAGTAATAGTCTGATGATTTTCTTTAATAATCTGTAACAACTGTTCCATAGCTATGTAAGGTGCTAGTGGAGAGGTGAAAAATGGTAGTTCTGCATATTATGTGTGATGGTTTTGTAATCTCACAAATTCTTTAATGATATGGTTTTGCATTGACCATCAAGGCTCACAAAATTGAATTTGAAGGCAATGAACCCATGTAAACCTCTGTAGGAGAAGTGTTCATTTTCACGGATATCTACCAGACTCTGACACAGTCACTTGGCACCAGGATTCACACAGAATTATTTTTTACTAAAAATCTATTAAACTTGACATAATACTTATTGACTACCTTATTGTGTGTCAAGTAACATTCTAGCTAGCCATAAAAAAAATAAAAATAAATTCCCTGTAATCAGAGCTCTCATTCTATGGTATTATTCTATTTCAATATTTTCAATAGTATATCCATGATTATTGTGAATTCCTAGAATTTGTAGAACTTGAGTACATGTTTCTAAAAATTTACTTCTGGATTTTGTTTTTTAAATGATATATATATTTTTTATTTTAACTCTCTTAAAACTCTGAACAGCCACCTTCTCATTCTTTTTTAAATAAACTTTTTTCTTCTTTTTTTAAAAAAAGATATTTAGGTTACATAAATGTTACATAAAAAATGTAGGGGATTCCCATATGCCCCACACCCTACTCCTCCCACACTTTCCCTCATTAACAACATCATTCATTAGTGTGGTACATTTGTTATAATAGATGAACACATATCGGAGCATTGCCACTAACTGTGGATTATAGTTTACATTATAGTTTAGTCTCCCTCCCCAACAATTTTGTAAGTTTAGACAAGATATATAATTATGGGCACCAGAGGTTCTGAGCGGAGGGAAAGGGAAAAATAATTGTAATATGGGGGCAATTTTTGGACATTGGAATTGTCCCAAATGACATTGCAATGAGAGATACAGGCCATTTTCATTCTTAATTACATAAAGTGTGAAGGATACAAAAGATTTTGGAGAATATGATGCCCATGCCTAAATTTTAACTGTATGCTACAAGGGTAAATTTTTTTTTCCTTATAATAGTTTTCTTATGAATAAAGTTGTATTATGATCCAAGACATAAGTCCATTCCTTGCCTCTTTGGATAAGTTCTTATGTTGCTGGTGTGGGGATCTGCATGTCAGTGTTGTAGATTATCTGGATTTTTGTCGGTATAGGATCATATCTTCTGTGAATACCAAAAGTTTTACATCTTCTTTTCAATATGGATGCATTTTATTTCTTTTTCTTGCCTAATTTCCCTAGCTGTAGCTTCTACCACAACACTGAATAACAGTGGTTACAGTGGACATGCTTGTCTTGTAATTGATCTCAGTGGGAAAGTTTTCAGTCTTTCACCATTGAGTATAATATTGGCTGTAGGTTGTTCATATATGCCTTTTATCATGGAAAGTAAGTTTCCTTCTATCACTATCTTTCAGAGTCTTTTATCAATAGAGGATGTGAGAACACCAAATCCAAAACTACCAAGGTGGGAATATTCTTTTGGCAAATATGGCAGGTGAAGGGTATTGATGCAAGACATTTGGGATGGAGGGAAATGTAGGATATGGTGCACCTGGGGCATTGTTCTCTGGAATAAGAAAATGTACATTTTGTCATAGTGTGTTATCTCATTTAGTGGAGAACCAAACAATAAAAATGAAAACGTTAAACTCCCATCCTGGAGAATTCTGTTATGTCCTCGATTAGATAGGCAAGAAAGTCTCGAGATCATATGCAGTGCCTAATAGAAGAAAGAAGGCCAATATATCAAACCCTCAATATTAATGCATGTAACTATGAACCTTATTCTTCAAAAATTAAAACTTAGTGGTTTACCATAGGTTCTGAGGGGAGTAAGGGGGAAGAATATAATGGATAGAACATAGGGCATTTTTAAGGCATTGGGATTGTTCTGCATGATCTTGCAATGATGGATACAAGCCATTATAAATTTTGTCAAAACCTATAGAAGTGTATGTTACAAAATGTAAACCTTAATGTAAAACATTGACCATAGTTAATAGCAATGCTCAATATTTGTTCATCAATTGTAACAAATGTACCATACTCATGTTAGATGTTATCAATAGGAAAATATGTGAGAAGGGGAGGGCCTGGGATATAGGGGAATCGCCTATATTTTCTATGTGACTTTTCTGTAAACTAAAGCTTCTTTGAAAATAAAGCAAAAAAAATATATATATATAAGACACTGGGAAATCATATAGAAAAAATTATCATTGTACACACAAAAAAAGGCACAATGAAAAAGATCATAAAAGAAATAAAAATACATAGAAATGGCAAATCTTAATAGTGGTAAAAGAACAGAAAGCCTGAGATATATATATAGTATTTAATATTAAACAGAAAATTTTAAAATGTAAACACATAGTACCAATCAATAAGTCTAATAAACAATATAACACCTAGTAAATAGTGAAGTTCAGATTTGAACACAGAACACCTGGTCTTAGTAGCTGAACTTTTACTAAGATATGCAATAACTATATTGTTAGTTTAACACCCATCCTAGGTAAATTAATAAGATTGAAAAGGATGAACAGACAAATGATTCTCAGAAAGATATATATTCAGAAAACAAATGCATATAATTTAAATTATGTTGGTAATACAATTACTGAAAATGATAAGATTATAATTGTATCCATACTAACAAAGAGAGATATTAAGAATTATCACAAGAAAACATATTATCTTTAGGCATATTGTTTTGTTTTGTACAATCCTCAACATTGAAATATTGGCCTCACTGATATAAAGGAAGACAGAAGACATACAAATCAACACACATGGAAATATAATTACAGAAAATTTCTGGAAGGATTTCAAGAAATAAAAGAGATATGTGTGTAGAGAAGGATTATTGATTCAAATAACTGGGAGAAAGATTTTTATTTTACTACTCTCATTCTTCTGATTATCTTATCTTGAATATTTATACATAATCACTAATATTATGTAATAAAATATAGTTAAGCAAAGTTCCAACAATTTAGAAAAATAAGTTTATGCACATTTATATGTAAAAATGAAATCTTAGTACTTGAAAAATATTGCACTTTGAAGATTATTGTAAAGCTGCTTACAGAATTGTTATTTATGAGAGTGAAAAATGGAGGCATCATAAATGTCTCAAAGGATAAATTGTCAAATATATATTTTTATAAAAACTGCTTTTGCACAATCTTAAATTAATAATTATAGGCAGAACCAAGATGATAGAGTAGGGAGCAGCAAGGTACACTTATACTCCACAAAAGGCAAGAAGACAGGCAGGTTTACTGGGCATAGTGAAAGCAGAAGGGGTGCAGGGATGCAGTGTGGGTTGCCCTTAATGTGAGTATAGCCAGGCACTGGGAAAGTGGCAGGGCCTCAGGGTGAGCAGCAGGATGGCTGTCAAGGGGGTGGGGTGGGGGACTCATTTGGTACAAGGGCAATAGCAGGGCCACAGGGCAAGTAGTGCAGCGGGTCCTACTTTACCAGGGCCAGAGAAGTGGCAGAGTCAAAAGGTGAGTACTGTCAGTGGCCAAATAGGGACATGTTGGGTGCAGGAGACATGGCAGGGTGCAGGATGAGCTTTGTGGGTGGCCAGTGTGGGAGGATTTACTTGCAAATGGACCGACAGGTGGGCACAGGGGTAAGTGAATTAGCAATGCATGTACTCCCAAGTCCAGGGGACCACAGTAGAGCATCTAGGAAGGAGCAAGGTGGGGAGAATGAGATAGGTCAGCATCCAAGAGGGAGCAGGTTAGGGAGAATGAGAGAGAGGATCTCACTCAGTGGAACTGGTCTGTGCCCCTTCATACATCACAGGCCTGGTTTGTATCAGTTAAACATGAAAAACTCTAAAATTTAAAATAAGCTGAACCAAGCATCAGAGATAAGACTTTACACAAATCCAAACAATAATAAACATTTGGCATAGAGACAAACTGACTAACAGAGTAAACTCATCAATATAAATGGATGCCTAAGCATAGGCAAAAAATTACATCTCATACTAAGAAACAGGAAGATATGGCACAGTAAAAGGAGCAAATTAAAATGCCAGAGAATATGTAGAATTTGAAACAACTAATCAAAGATGTTCAAACAGATCTTTGAAATCAATTAAAGAAGATGAAGGAAGAGTTAAAGGATATTAAGGATGCACTGGGTGAGTGTAGAAAAGAAATTGTAAACATACATGGAAAAAAGAACAGATCTTATAGTAATGAAAGACACAAGAGATGATATAAGAAGTATACTAGAAGAACACAACATCGGATTTAAACAGGCAGAAGAAAGAATTAATGAAGTGGAAGATAGAACATCTGATATTGCACATATAAAAGATCAGATAGAGGCGATAAGAAAGAAAAAATATGAGCAGGGTCTCAGGAAGTTGAATGACAGCATGAAACATACAAACAAGCTCACTACAGGTGTTCCAGAGGGAGAAGAGAAGGAAATGAGATGGAAGGAGTGTTTGAGGAAATAATTGCTGAAAATGTCCCAACTCTTATGAGAGAAAAGGATGTATGTTTTCAGGAAGTGCTATGCACTCCAAACAAAATAAATCCCAAGAGAACTACTTCCAAACACATACTAATCAGATTGGCAAATATAAAAGTTCAAGAGAGAGTCCCCAAAGCAGCAAGAGAAAAGTAATCTATCACATACAAGGGATGCTCAATAAGATTGAATATTGACTTCTCATCTGAAGCCATGGAGGCAAAAAGGCACTGATGTGGGCATATTTAAGGTATTGAAAGAGAAAAAACTGCCAGCCAAGAATTCTGTATCCAGCAAAATTGTCTTTCAAAAATGAGAGAGAGATTAAAATATTCAAATATAATAAGAAATCAAGAGGATTCACCAACAAGAGTCCTGACCTATAAGAAATACTAAAAGATGCTCTTCAGGCAGAAATGAAAAATAAGAGGGAGGTTTGGAGGACAGTGTAGAAAGTAAGATTATTAGCAAGGTATCTAAATGGGCAAAAAGAAAAAAATAAGTTTGGCATCTAAAAGCCTAAAGATAAAGTGGTTGATGTAAGTATGGCTTTTCCCATAATAATACTAATGTTAATGGGTTAAACTCCTCAAGGAAGAGACACAGATTGGCAGAATGGATATATAATAATCATCTATATGCTGATTAAAAGAGACATATCTTAGACCCAAGTAAATGAATAGCTTATAAGGAAAAGTTTAAAAAATGATTTTCATTGCAAACAGTAACCAAGAAAAACACAGAGGAGCTATACTAATATCAGGAAAAGTAGAGTTTAAATGCAAAACTGATAGATGAGACAAATGACACTACATATTAATAAATGGGGCACTCTACCAAGAATAAATAACAATCATATATATTTATGCACCTAATCAACATGCCCCCAGAATATATGAGGCAAACTCTGACAAAACTGAGGGGGGAAATAGAAGTATGTACAATAATAGTGGTGGTATTCAGAACACCACTCTCAGCAATACATAAAACATCTAGACAGTGGGTCAATAAGAAACAGAAATCATGAATAATATTATAAAAGAACTAGACCTAACAGAAATGTATAAAATATTTCGGGCTCAAACATCAGGATATACATTTTTTCAAGCGCTCATGGAACACCTGTTAAGGCATAGATCAAGTCTCAATGAATGTAGAAAGAATGGAATTATATGAAGCACTTCTCTGACAAAAACAGAATGAAGCCAAAAATTAATATTGGATGGAGAACTGGAAAATTCCCTAAAAAGGAATTTAAACTTTTGTAAATAATCAGTGGGTCAAAGAAGAAATTGCAAGAGAAATCAGCAAATATCTCAAGGTGAATGAAAATGATAACACAACACACCAAAACTGATGGGATGCAGCAAACACTGTGCTGAAAGGGAAAGGTTAGCCCTAAATGCCCACAGTAAAAAAGAAGAAAGATAGGGGGAAGCCAAGATGGTGGCAGATTAAAGAGCTCCTGGAGTCTGCTCATATTACAGGGCAGTTAGTAATCACTCAGAGTTATCTAAAGCACCTGCCTGTTGAAGAGTATTCTGCAACATCATTGAAAGTATTGAAGGAGGAGACTGCGCATCTCCAGAAGGGATTCATGAGTCGAGCACTCCACACCACAAAGGTCAGTGCCCGTGGCACAAGCTGCCTCTGGAGCTACTCTGTGGCTGGAGGTAGAAGCTCCATTTACCCAAAAAAAATGGATGAGGAAGACACAGTGTGGCAACTACTTCAGTTACTGATTAGTAATTCAGCAGGCTAAAGTATCATCCTAGGAACAACTAAACTTTAAGCTTGTCCAGGTCAGAAGGAGGCTGGTAGCCACGACTTTGACATTTCCTCCCAGCATGAGGGGAAGCAGAGCTTATTGAAAATCAAGGTGCTGATCCGGACTGGTTTCTTTTCACCCAGATCAGATTGCAGCTCTAGCCTAAATCCTAGCCCCACCTCTGGCAGGGAGGAAGCTGTGGGGACCGGCACCACCTCTCTGGGAAACTGCAAGGTACGCCACAGAGGCTGGTGCCCATCTACTCTAGTGACACAAGCTGCATCAAGAGCTATTCTGTGGATGTAGTTAGAAGCTCCATTTCTATTAAACAGTGGATGAAGAGAGTTTTCTACTGAATTCAGCTACTGAATAGTGGACTCGGCTGCTAAAGGATAATCCTAGAAACAGCTAGCGTTTGAGCCTGTCCAAGTTGAAAAGAGTCCAGTAGCCACCATTTTGACTCCAGCCCTTAGCATGAGGGGAGCCTAGCTGACTGAAAATCCATGGAAGTTAGGACTGGCTTCTTTCCACCAAGATCAGACTGTAGCCCTACCCTAGGCTCCAGCTCTGCCTCCAGCAGAGAGGAAGCTAGCGGGATCCTAACCAGGCTTTCCAGGCAACTGTAGGTGCTCTCTGCTGGCACAGACTGAATAATCAGACACCTGAGACTTCATCTCCGTAACTGAATAGGATAGGAGAGGATCTGGACATCCTCCACTTCTCTGGGTAACAGCAGGCATTTTCAGTGCACACGAACTGGTTTACTGAGTGCCTTCAAGTCATTCACCACCTCTGTCCCCCAATAGGATAAGAAGGGGCAGGTGTTTCCTCAGCCTCTCTGGGCAATGGCAGGCACTTTCAGCATACAGGGACTGAACTGTTGGGAATTGGTGATTCCATTTCCACCCCCTAAAAGGGCAGAAGGGACAGAAATTCAGGTATATTCAGCCCACATGGATTTGATTGTTGGACACTCCAAAAGAGAGGGGGTCTGGTGCTTCATCAGTTTACTTCGACAACTATGGTCACTTTGGACCTACAAGGCATAGACTGTTGCCCAAACCTATAGCCTCATCCCTGCCCAAGTTAAGGGAAGAAGGGGTACGAACATTCATCTTTCTCTCCAGGCAACTATAGACAGTCTTGTCCTGCCCAATTTGGATTATTATACAAGGCTGCAGCTCTGTCCCTACCCCTGACAGAGGAGAAAGGTGGGAGAAGATTAAAAAATTCCTGAGGCAAAGTGGACAGCTTCAGACTCCATAGCTTATAGCACCAACTACATCCTAAACTCCTACTAAACAATGAACAAGAGAGAAAAGACAAGAAATCCCTAAACTAAAGGGAGAAACTGCACCCCAGAACAAATGTATCTAGTGAGCTATATGTGAAAACACCAACAAAAAATTACAATCCATACCAAGAAACAGGAAGATATGGCTGAGTTAAAAGAACAAGATAAGCATGCAAATGACATAAAGGAGTGGAGAAAACTAAAGATATATGTTCAAACAAATATCCTTGATAAATTCAATGAGATGGTTACAGAGATTAAGGATATTAAGAAGACACAGGAGGAGCACAAAGAAAAATTTGAAAGCATACACAGAGCAGTAGCAGAACTTATGGGAATGAAAGGTGCAATAAATGAAATAAAAAATACACTGGAGGCATAAAACAGCAGATTTGAGGAAGCAGAGCAAAGGATCCATGAGCTTGAAGACATGGCCTCTGAAAGCAAATATATAAAAGAACAGATGAAGAAAAGAATAGAAAAAATTGAACAGGGTCTCAGGGAAACACATGCCAGCAAGAGACATATAAATATACGTATAATGGGTGCCCAGAAGGGGAAGAGAAGGGAAAAGGGGCAGAAGGAATATTTGAAGAAATAATGGAAGAAAATTTTCCAACCCTATTGAAGGACACAGATATCCATGCCCAAGAAGCACAACATACTCCCATACAAATAAACCTGAATAGACCAACTCTGAGATACATACTAAGCTGAATTGAAAGTGCCAAAGATAGAGAGAATTCTAACAGCAGGAAGAAGAAAGCAATGCATAACATATAAGGGATACCCAATAAGATTAAGTTCCAATTTCTCATCAGAAACCATGGAGACAATAAGGCAGTTGTATGATATATTTAAGATACTGCAAGAGAAAAACTACCAGACAAGAATTTTATATCCAGCAAAATTATCTTTCAATAATGAGGGTGAGAGTAGAATATTGACATATAAGCATAAACTGAGAGAATTTATAACAAAAAGAACAGGTTTGCAGGAAATACTAAAGGCAGTGTTACAGCCTGAAAAGAAAAGACAGGATAAAGATACTTGGTAGAGAGTCTAGAAATGATGACTGTAACAGTAAATAAAAGTGTTAAAAGAGTTGGTGAAAATAAAATGACAGATAAAATCCAAAGATCAAAATGGATGAAATAAGAAATCCCTTTACAGTAATGATTTTGGATGTTAATGGATTAAACTCCCCAATCAAAATGCATAGACTGGTGAAATGGATAAGTAAATATGAGCCATCTATATGCTGTCTGCAAGAGACTCACCTTAGACCCAAGGATACCAATAAATTTAAAGTGAAAGGTTGGAAAAAGATATTCCACACATGCAGTGATAATAATAAAAAAAGCTGGGGTAGTTATATTTATATCAGATGTTATAGACTTTAAAAGCAAAACTGTTTTGAGGGACAAGGAAGGACATTACATATTAATAAAAGGGATGATTCACCAGGAATAAATAACAAATATATGTGCACCTAACCAGGATGCCCCAAGATACATGAGGCAAACACTGGCAAAACTGAAGGCACAAAGAGACATCTCTACAAAAGTAGTTGAAGACTTCAATACACCACTCTCAGCACTGGATAGAACATCTGGGCAGAGGAAAATGAAGAAACAGAGAGCTGAATAATATGATAAATGGATTAAACCTAATAGACATATTAAAAATATGGCATCCCAAAACAGCAATTTTCAAGTGCTCATGGATCTTTTACCAGGATAGGTCATATTTTGGGTCACAAAGCAGATCTCACTAAATTCAAGAAAATTGAAGTTATATAAAGCACTTTCTCTGATCATAATGGAATAAAGTTGGAAATCAACAAGTAGCAGAAAAGGGGGTAATTCATATATATATATTGAGATTAAAAAACTCACTTTTAAATAATCAGTGGGTCAAAAAGAAATTTCAAAAGAAATTAATAAATATCTCAAGATGAATGAAAATGAGAACACAACATATCAGAACCTATGGGATGAAGTGATAGCAATGTTGAAAGGAAAATTTATAGCCCTCAATGGCTATATTTAAAAAGAAGAAAGAGCTAAAATCAATGACCTAACTAAACAGCTGGTGGAACTAGACAATGAACAGCAAACTAATCCCAAAGCAAGTAGAAGGAATAACATAACAAAGATCAGAGCAGAAATAAATGAAATTGAGAAGAAATAAAACAATACAGAGAATTAACAAAAATAAAAATTGGTTCTTCAAGAAGATTAACAAAATCAACAAACCCTTAGCCAGACTAAGAAAAAAAGAAAGAAGTTGGAAATTAATGAAATAAAAAATGTAAATGCTAATATTACTACTGACCCCACAGAAATAAGTGAGATCATAAGAGGATGCTATGAACAACTTTATGCCAAAAATCTAGACAATGTAGATGAAATGGAAAAATTCCTAGAAACATACAAGCAACCTACACTGACCCTAGAAGAAATAGAATGCATCAACAAACCAATCACAAGTAAAGAAATTGAAACAGTCATTAAACAGCTCCCCAAAAAGAAAAGCCAAGGACCAGACGGTTTCGTAGGTGAGTTCTACCAAGTATTCAAAGATGATTTAATGCCAATTTACTCAAAGTCTTCCAAAAAATTGAACAAGAAGGAATGCTACCAAACTCATTATATGAGACAATATCACCCTAACACCAAAACCAGATAAAGATATTATGAAAAAAGAAAATTTCGGACTGATTTCTCTAGTGAATTCAGATGTAAAAATCTTCAATAAATACGTGCTAATCAAATCTAACAACAGTTCAAGAGAATTATTCATCAAGATCAAGTGGAATTTATACCAGGCATGTAAGCGTGGTTCAACACAAGAAAAATAATCAGCATAATACAACACATTAATAAATCAAAGAAGAAAAATCACATGATCCTATCCATCAATACAGAAAAGGCATTTGACAAAATACAACATATTTCTTGGTAAAATACTACTAAAGATAGGAATTGAAGGAAACTTTCTCAACATGATAAAGACCATATATGAAAATCTCACAGTTAACATTGTACTCAATAGTGAAAGACTGGAAACTTTCCTGTTGAGATCAGGCAAAAGACAAGGATGCCCATTGTCACCACTGTTGTTCAATACAGTGCTAGAGGTTCTAGCTAGAACAATCAGGCAAGAAAAAGAAATAAAAGGTCTGAAAATCAGAAAGGAAGATGTAAAAACTTTCATTATTCACAGATGATATGCTCCTATATCTAGAAAGTCTCAAAAAATCTATAACAAAGCTGCAAGGGCTAATAAATGATTTCGGTAGACAGTCAGGATACAAGACCAATATGCAAAAATCCGTTTCTATACAATTGTAATGAGCAATCTTAGGAGGAAATGAGGGAAAAAATTCCATTTACAATAGCAACTAATAGAATCAAATATTTAGGAATAAACTTAACGAAGGATGTAAAGCACGAGTATTCAGAAAACTATAATGCATTGCTAAAAGAAATCCATACTCATGGCTTGGAAGACTAAATATCATTAAGATGTCAATTCTATGCATATTGATATACAGATTTAATACAATCCAAGTAAACATTCCACCAGCATTTTTTAAACAAATGGAAAAACAATTATCAAATTTATCTGGAAGGGTAAGAGGCCCTGAATAGCCAGAACCATATTAAAAAGGAAAAAATGAAGTTGGAGGACTCTTACTTCCAAACTTTAAATCATATTAACTAACTATAGTGGTAAAAACAGCATGGTACTGGCATAAAGATATACACATAAACAAATGAAACCAAACTGATGGTTCAGAAACAGACCTTCACATCTATAATCAAGTGATTTTTTGACAAGGTTTTCAAATGCACTTAGCTCTGGCAGAAAAGTCCGTTCAACAAGTGGTGCTGGGAGAACTGGATATCCATGTCCAAAATGAAGAAAAGGGAACCTATCTCACACTTTATAAAAAATCAACTCAAAATGGATCAGTGATTTAAATATAAAACCATAAAGCTCCTAGAAGAAAATGTAGGGAAACATCTTCAAGACCTCATGGTAAGTGATGGATTCTTAAATCTTACAACAAAAGCACAAACAATGAAAGAAAATATGGATAAATGGAACTTCCTCAAACTTAGCACTTTTATGATTCAAAGGACTTCATCAAGAAGGTGAAAATGCAGCCCATTCAATGGAAGAAAATATTTGGAAACCACATATCCAATAATGGTTTGATTTCCATTCTATATAAAGAGATCATATAACTCAACAATAAAAGATCAAGAAATCCAATTTAAAAATGGACAAAAGGTTTAAATAGACATCTCTCCAAAGAGGAAATACAAATGGCCAAAAAGCACATGAAAAAAATATTCCATATCACTAGCTATTAGTGAAATGCAAATCAAAACAACAATGAGATAACATCTAACACCACATATAAGAGCCATTATTTAAATAAAAAACAATAAGTGCTGGAGAGATTGTGGAGAAATAGGAACACTCTTTCACTGTTGGCCGGATTGTAAAATCGTGAAGCCTCTGTGGAAGACAGTTTGGCAGTTTCTCAGGAAGCTAAATATAGAACTGCGATATTATCCAGCAATGTCTATACTAGGAATATTTCCAGAAGAACTAAAAGCTATGACATGAACAGACATCTGCACACTGAAGTTCATAGCAGTATATTCACAATTGCCAAAAGATGGAATCAATCCAAGTGTCCATCAACCAATGAATAGATAAACAAAATGTGGTATATACATATGATGGATTACTATGCTGCAGTAAGAAGAAATGAAATTGGGACACATTTGATAGTATGGATTTATCTTGAAGACAATATACTAAGCAAAGTAAGCCAGACACAAAAGGACAAATATTTCATGGTCTCTATAATATGAACTAAATATGAAGAATAAACACACGAGTTAAAACCGAGAGTATATTAAGAGATAAGAGGAGGGTTGAGAACATCTCCTAATGTTTAATGTATGTAGAAGTTTTAATTGGCTGTAAAAGTGTGGAAATGGAAATAGTTGCTGATAACATATTATAGTGAGTAACAGCTGATGGTAATACATTATAGTGAGTAACAGCTGATTTATAAATGGTATTGTGGCTGAAAAGGGTAGTCTAGGGAAGTAAATGTCAATTGAAAGAAAGCTAAAGAATCATCTAGGGACTGAATAATATAGTGAACCCAGAGGTGGATGAGAAATGTGGTTGAGGGTACAAATGCAAGTGTGTCCTTCTGTGAGCTAGAGCCAATGTACATCACTATTGCAGGGTGGTGGGAGTGTGGAGAAGCATGAGAAAACTACAACTGGTGTGACCTATAGACTGTGGTTAACAGCAAAACTGTAATATTCATGTATCAATGCCAAAGATGTACTGTGTTGACAGTGGAGGTGTATGGAAAAAGTAGGCTAAATGTATGCTATGGACTATGGTTGGTGGTAATAGTCTGATGATATCTCAGAATCTGTGACAAATGTTCACTACTGGTGTGTTGGTGAAGGGGTGTTGTATGGGAATTCTACATGTGCATGACTGTTTTGTAAGTTTACTGCCTCTGTAATAAAAATATATTTTTAAAAAATATGGTGGTTTGGGGTAAAATATACTAAATGTAAGTTAGGGACTATAGTTAATAGTAATATTTGAAGATGCTTTTGCATAGTTTGTAACAAATGTTTCACAATAATATAAGGTGTTGTTAGAGGTATAAGATTCCTGTACGAATTTATGCATGTTTATTTTTTAATGTCACAATCTTTACTATACACTTATTATTTATTCATGTTCATGTATGAAAGATATACCTCAAGAAAAATAAATTAAAATGGAAGAAAGAACTAAAATAAAAGCAATAACAATTAAAAGAACCAAATATATGGGAATAAATTTAACAAAAATGTAAAGGACTTGTGCTTAAAAAATGACCGAAAATTGCTAAAAGAAATCAAAGGTGACCTAAAGAAATAAAAAGACTTTCTGTGTTCACAGATTGGAAGACTAAATATTGCTAAGATGTGAATTCTTCCCAAATTGATTTACAGATTCAACACAATCCCAATAAAAATGACAACAGATTTTTTTTTTTTGGCAGAAATCGAAAAGCCAATTTTCAAGTTTATTTGGAAGGGTAAGGGACCCTGAATAGCGAAATACTTCTTGAAAAAGATGATCAAAGTTGCAGGACTCACATTACCTGACTTTCAATCATATCAGAAAGTTATAGTGGTGAAAATTGAATGGCATCAGCAGAAGGATAGACTTATGGACCAAAGGAACCAAACTGAGACTTCAGAAAAATACCTGTACATCTGTGGCAAACTAATATTTTTCAAGGTTGCCAAGTTCACTTAACAGGGAGAGATTAGTGTCTTCAACAATGGTGCTGCAAAGACTTGAAATCCATGTCCATAAAAATGAAAGAAGATCCCTATCTCACACCCTATAGAAAATCAACTCAAGATGGATCAAAGACCTAAATAGAAGAGCCAGGACTATAAAACTCCTAGAAAAAAAAAAAAACTTAGGGAAGCATGTTTGACAGCTTGTGTTAGGCAGTAGATTCAGAAACTTTATACCAAACGCACAGGCAATGAAAGAAAAATGAGATAAATGGAAACTACTCAAAATTAAAAACTTTTGTGCTTCTCAGGAGTTTGTCAAGAAAGTAATAAGGCAGCCTTCTCAATGGGAGAAAATAATTAGCAACTTCATATTCAATAAAGTTCTAATATTCTGCATATGTAAAGAAATCCTAAAACTCAACTATAAAAATACAAACAACCTAATTTAAAAATGGGCAAAAGATTTTAACAGACATTTTTTTCCAGAGAGTGTAATACAAGTTGCTAAAGAACACACGAAAAATATTCAACATTGAGACAACCAGCAAGATGGTGGCAGAGTAAATAGCTCCTAGAATCAGCTCCTGCTATGGGACAATTGGGGATCTCCCAGAGCTATCTAGAGCACTTGTTTGGGGGCTCCAGGAGACCAGAAGTGCATCCTACATCATCCTTGAAAGAATGGAAAGAGGAGACTGCCCATATGCAGAGAAGATTCCTAAGTAGAATACCCCATGCCATGGAGGGCAGTGCCCATCGTCCATTGGAGTCACAGGCCATCATGGGAACTGTTCCGTGGCTGGAATTGAAAGATCCTCTTCCCAAAATGGGGGAGAAAGAGACAGTTGGGCACCAACTTCAGCTACTGATTAGTAAATTTGGCCAGCTAAAGTATAATCCTAAGAACAGCTAAAGTTTGAACCTCTCGAAGTCAGAAAGAGTCCAGTGGCCACCATCTTAACTCCATGCCTCACATAAGGGGAAGTGGGGCTGACTGAAAATCACAGTGCTGGTAAGGACTAGCTTTTTTCCATCTAGATCAGATTTCCACTCTATCTTAAGACCCAGGCCCATCTCAGGCAGGGAGGAAGCTGAGAGTAGCTGTGCCAGGCTCTCTGGGAAATTACAGGACAGCCGCGGAGACTGGTGATCATTCTATTTTGGCAGTGCAAGCCACCCCAGGAGCTACTCTGTGGCAGGAATTGGAAGTTCCATTTCCCAAAAACAGAGGAGGAGGGATGGTTGGCCGCTAATTTCAGTTACTGATCAGTAAATTCGGGTGGTTAAAGTATAACCATAAAAACAGCTAAAGTTTGAGCCTGTCCATGTCAGAAGGAGGCCAGTAGCTGCCATTTTTGCTAAACCCCCAACATGAGGGGAAACCGGGCTGACTGAAAATCACAGTGACTGTAGAGACTGGTTATTTCACCCAGACTGGCTTGCAGCCCTAGCATAGGTTTCAGCCCCACCTCTAGGAGGGAGGAAGCTGACGGGTCCTGCACCAGCCTATATAGGTAACTGCAGGTACATTTGGCTGGCACAGACTGAATAATCAGAAGTCTACCTGGGCAACTGTGGTCATCTTGGACCTGCACTGCATAGATGGCAGCCCACACCTGCAACTCCATCCATTTTCCAGGCAGGGTAGAAAAGGGCTTGAAGCTTCATCTGGCTCTTTGGGCAACTACAAAATAGGCCTGCATGAGTTGGATTATTCCACATAGCTGTGGCTCTTTCCATACCTTGGCAAAGCAGAGAGTTGGGAGAAACTTCATTTGTCCTTGGGGCAATGAGGGTAGCTTGAGCCTCCACAACTTATAGCACCAACTACATCTTTGGCTCCTACTACACAACCAGCAAGGGAGAAAGGGCAGGAAGCCTTAACTAAAAAGAAAAATTGCACCCTGAATAAATACTCTAGTAAAGCAGATGCCAGGACACCAACAAAAAATCACAATCTACACCAAGAAATAAGAAGATATGGCCCAGTTGAAGGCACAAGGTAAGCCTCCAGATGACATAAAGGAGTTGAGACAACTAATCACAGATGTTCAAACAAATCTAATTAATAAATTCAATGAGATGGCTAAAGAAATTTAGGATATTAAGAAGACATTTGATGAGCACAAAGAATTTGAAAGCATACATAGAAAAATAGCAGATCTTATGGGAATGAAACATTCAATAAATGAAATTAAAAATACCCTGGAATCATATAACAGCAGATTTGAGGAGGCAGAAGAAAGGACTGGTGAGCTTGAAGAAATGGCCTCTGAAAGTGAGCATACAAAAGAACAAATGAAGAAAATATTGGAAAAACTAGAACACGTCCTCAGGGAACTAAAGTACAACAAGAGGAATGCAAACATACATGTCATGGGTGGCCCAGAAGGAAAAGAGGAGGGAAAAGGGGCAGAAGGAATATTTGAATAAATAATGGTAGAAAATTTACCAACTGTATTAAAGGACACAGATATCCGTGTTCAAGAAATTTGACATACTCCCATCCAAAAAAATCTGACTAGAACAACTCTGAAACACATACTAACCAGAATGTCAAAAGACAAAGACAAAGAGAGAATTCTGAGAGCAGCATGAGATAAACAATGCATAATATATAAGAGATATCCAATAAGATTAAGTGCTGATTTCTCACCAGTAACCATGAAGGCAAGAATACAGGGGAATAATATATTTAAGATACTGCAAGAGAAAAACTTCCAGCCAAGAAACTTATATCCAGCAAGATTGTCTTTGAAAGATGAGGGTGAGTTTAGAATTCACAGATAAACAGAAAATACTTTGCAGGAAATACTAAAGGTGTCCTACAGCCTGAAAAAAAAAGACAGTAGAGAGAGACCTGGAAAAATGTCAAAAATGAAGATTATATCAATTAAAGTAACTAAAATGTGAAAAGATTGATGAAAATAAAATATGACAGATAAAACCCAAATATTCAGGAATAAACTTAACCAAAAATATAGAGCACTCTTATTCAGAAAACTACAACTCATTGTTAAAAGAAATTTTAAAAAGACCTAAATCATTGGAAAAACATTCCATGCTCATGGATTGAAAGACTAAAGTTCATTAAGATGTCAATTCTAATCAAATTGATACACAGATTCAATGCAATCCCGATAAAAATTCCACCAGCATCTTTTAAATAAATGGGAAACATGATTATCAAATTTATTTGGAAGGATAAGTGGTCTTGAATAGCCAGATACATCTTAAAAAGGAAAAGCGAAGTAGGAAAAATCTCATTTTCAGACTTTAAGTCATATTACCTATCTATGGTGGTAAAAACAACACGGTACTGACATAAACACAGACACATAGACCAATGGAACTGAATTGATGGTTCAGAAACAGACCCTCACATCTATGGTCAAGTGATTTTTGACTAGCTTGTCAAACCCACTCAGCTTGGACAGAACAGTCCATTCAACAAATGGTGCTGAGAAAAATGGATATCCATAGCAAAAGAAGGAAAGAGGACCCCTATCTCACACCCTATACAAAATTTAACTCAAAATGATTAAAAAGCTTAAATATAAAAGCAAGAACCATAAAGCTTCTAGAAGAAAATGTAGGAAAATATCTTCAAGACCTGGTAGTAGGTGGTGGATTCTTAAAGGAGATAAGAGGACTGAGATGGACTACTGATCTTTAATGTATGTAGAAGTTTTAATTAGCTTTACTGTGAAAGTGTGGAAATGTTCCAAGTTGGTAACACATTATAATGAATAACAGCTGGTTTATAAATGGGATCGTGGCTGAAAATGTTAGTCTAGGGATGTAAATGCCAATTGACAGAGAGCTAGAGAATAATCTAGGGACTGAATAGCACAGTAAACACAGAAGTAGATGAGAATAGTTGTTGATGGCACAGATGCAAGGGTGTCCTTTGTGAGCTAGAGCAGATGTACATCAGTATTGCAAGGTGGTGGGAATGTGGAGAAGTGTGGGAAAAATATAACTAGAGGTACCTATGGAATGTGGTTAACAGTAATAATGTAATATTCTTGCATCTATGTCAAAGATGTACTGTGTTGATAATAAGGGAGTATAGAAAATGTGTGGCAAATGTATGCTGTGGAGCTGGTAATAATTGGATGACATTATCTCATAATCTGTAACAAATATTCCACCATGATGTGGTTTGTTGATAGAGGGTTGTAGTTTGGGTATTATGCACATGTGCATGATTGTCTTGTAAATTTGCAACTTCTGTCATAAAAATATATTTAAAAAATAATAATAGGGTGGGTTGGGAGAAAAATACACCAAATGTAAGATAATGACTATAATTAGTAGTAAGATTTTTACAATATTCTTTTTAATTTGTAACAAATGTTTCACAACAATGCAAGGTGTTGGTGGAGGGTTCATGTATGGGACCCCTGTATGATGTTATGAATGTTTGCTTTGTAAGTTCACATCTTTTACTAAACACTTATTATTTATGTATGTTCATGTATAAATGATATAAAATAATAATAGGGTGGTTTGGGGAAAAATACTTTGTTTAGTAGTAATATTTTGAGGATGCTCTTTAATCGTTAGTTAAAAATATTTCACAGCAATCCAAGGTATTGGTGGAAGGGTGAGGTATGAGAGCCCTGTATGATGTTATGTAATTTTGTTTTGTGAGTTCACAGCTATTACTATATACTTACTGTTTACGTATGTTCATGTATGAGTGATAGAGTTCAATAAATTAAAATATTACTCAACATCACTAGCTGTTAGGGAACTGCAAACCAGATTACACTTAGACATAATTTCACAACTACTAATCTGGCCACTATTGAAAAAACAGCAAACTACAAGTATTGGAGGGAATCTGGAGTAATAGGAACACTCATTCACTGCAGGGTGGAATGTAGATTGATGAAGACACCGTGGAGGACAGTTTGGCAGTTCCTCAGGAACTAAGTATAGAATTATCATATGATCTAGCAATCCTGCTATTACGTATATACCCAGAAGAACTTAATCCTGCTATTACGTATATACCAGAAGGAACAGGAACATATATATGCAAACAAATGCTCATAGTGACATTATGCACAATTTCCCAAAGATTGAAGCAACCCAAGTGTCCATCAGCAGAAGACTGGATAAACAAAATGTGGTCTACACATGTGATGTAAGACAGAGTGAAGGACTGACATATGTGACAACATGGATGAATCCCAGGGACCTTATGTTAATGAAATGAAGCCAACACAAAAAGGGGAACAGACATCTTTCTCCGTGTCAGTTGTTTCAAGGGAAAAGAGAGGGAAGTTTGGGGTGTTTTCCTCCAGTGAATTCGGCCAGCAGAGGCCACTTTGAATCTCTGATCTGGAGACTCAACATAGGAACACAGAAAAGCAGACTGAAACATCTCCATGGAAAGGTGCACTAACTAGTGCCATCTGTTGGCACGTCTGGAAACTGCATGGGCAAAAACTGTTCACACTGTATTCAAATCATGGGAGAAAATCTGCACCCCACTAGTGAGTCCCTGGCACAATTTTGAACACTTAAGCTGTGCAATTTAAAAGACTGAGAATAAGTTGAACCAAATATCAAAGAAGATATGTGGGGGAAAAAACAATAGGCAACTGAGAGAAATTAGTAATCAGAGTAAATACACCAACATATTCAGATGTCTAGACATCATAAAAAAATTACAAGCCATACTAGGAAACAGGAAGAAATGGCCCAGCCAAACGAACAAACCAAATATCCTTAAGAGATATAAGATTTAATAAAATTAATCAGCGATAATCACACAACTCTCCTAAATCACTTCAAACAATTTAAAGAAAATATGACTAAGGAAATAAAGGACATAAAGAAGACACTGGGAGAGCATAAGGAACAATTTGACAGCCTGCAAAGAAAAGTAATAGACCTTATGGGATTGAAAGACAAGATGGATGAGATTAAAAATACATTACAAGCACGTAAGATCTGATTTGAAAAAAATACCTCTTATTCTTTCTCCATTGATTCAAAAGCATGGATGGGATTAGAAATGGGAGAGTATATAATTAATGTTACAATAAATAATTAGTATTACTAGTAAAATTTTACAAAGTAAGAAATTGAAAAGAAAGTTTAATAAAGTCCCTTATATCCATAGCAAATGGGTTGTAGGACCAGGACTCATTTCTAACACACACATTATTTCACCTATATCTGCCCTTATATGATATCAAAAGTTCCCTGACTGTAGAAGCAACAGGTTTTAACAATTCAGAAAGAGAAAAGAATGGTCTTTACATATCCACAGTTCTGAGTTAGTTGCAACTTAAATAATTGGTTCTATAGTTTACTTTTGACCTTCTGTGTGGGTTGTTCATTGGAAAATCCTTTAGGGTGGGTTGTGAGCAAAGATTTCCATAAGCTCCAGAGACTGAAAGATTTCATTAAGCATTAGAAATTTTTGGGTATTACTATAAATATCCACTGCAGAAAAAGTGACACATTTAATTCATGTTTCTCTAAAAGAAGAACTGGAAAGATTGGAGGCCTCAGCGGTATATCAGAGAGAATACTTTCTTCCATAAAAGATTTTTCTGGAACCATATTAAGAAACTTCTCCTTTTCTCTACTACTGCTCTCTTGTGCCATGGACCCTTCTGTTTTGTGTAACCCAATGCTTCTGGGAAGATCCATGTGAGTTCAGATCACAGCAAGGATCTCTTCCCTCCCATATTCTCTTCTCCTCTTAACCTTCTGTGATACAAAGCATTTATGAAGCAAAATTAAGTATAATTTGTATATTTTATCTAGACATCATATGATTCAACTTCTAAGTAAATTAATGTTTCAGATATGAAAAATATACCTTATTGGAAGTCATTTATTTGCACTTAGAGGTATGTTTTTCAGTCCATCTGAAATATTTTCTTTACATTACCTCCAGAATACTGATGTGATGGACACCTTAAGCAGTTTGCCTTGTAAAAAATAATGGTTTTCCTAGAAAGTATTTCCAGAATGAAGGATTGTGGTGCTCTAGGGTTCCTAAGCATTCCTTGGATACAACACAGCACTACAAATCTTCTTCATTATTCGTAGAAGGGGAGAGTAACTACTCCATTTTGAAGCCAGCCTCAAAGATGTTTCTGTTCTTGGTAGTCTCCTTATTTGAAGAGTTTAAGTTTAGTGGCAATGTTTCAAGGACAGGGTCTAAGATAAAGCTTCCCTTTTTTAATATCGCCCTGGGCTTTCAAAAGACCATTGTCCATGACCCACAACCACATGCCTTCTCATGTTTGGTGGTAAGTGATAGTGCAGAGCATCAGGAGGAAAGAACCTGAATTCTGTGATGAGTTCTTTGTCAAATGACTCTTGCTAACACTCTTTTCCCCCTTTCCTCTGTATGTCTTTCTGCATCCTATTCTCTGACACTTCTACCTTCTATCTTCCCTGGTTTCTGCTCATATCACTCTACTCTGACTACATTGAATCTCTGGCCTTTCCTCCCTTCACAATTTTTCATTACATATCTAGTTATCTGCTTTGATATTTGTCCCAGCATGAACTTTTCCAAAATTGGTATTGGGATAAGGACAGGAACATTAGATATCAGTTGGCATCATTCAATGTTGCCCCTCAAGTTCTCTTTATTGTGGGGCAATTTACAAGGAAGCATGGGATTTGGTGTTTTCTATGACATGCAGTTTTGATATTCGATGGAGTGGCAAGCTAGTGACATTCTTTCCTAGTCCTACCCTAATTGTATTGGGTACAACTTTCTGCATTATGGATCAAGCTTTGTATCTTAAAGAGAACAAGACATACGGTCACAGGTACCTAACAAAAAAATGAGTTTGTAGAGTAAAATAAGAAAAATTAAAACCTGTCTAAATGATAAGTTCATAGTATAAGAATAACATATAATTTAAGATTAATTTGTTCATCTCAAAACATTTAATTAGGATTACAGAAATATAAGCTCATAGTAGACAGAGATAGATTTTCATATGGGAAAAAAAGAGAAGATTGGTACTAGAGATAGATTTTGGGAGCCAGATATAATTTAAATTGGTTAAAATTTCAGCAACTAAAATTTAAGGATTTTAAAGAAACGAAAATGGCATGTTCCAATACTGGGATGTCTACAAAATCATAGAGGTAGTATAGTCCAGGAGTCTTAGAAAACCATGGCTGAATTCAGTGATAAAACTCTGAAGTGGTGTTGGTCTAAGTGAAGGCATCCATGTTGTTCAAGTGCTCCTTTCCTATCTTCATATCCTTAAATCATTGCGTTGCTCATTTAAAGCAAGTCTAAATAGTTTTGCATGATATGGCTTTCATGGCTGTCCACAAATTTATCTCTTAAAATTTTTCAATTATTGTACATGTAGCTTTAATGGAGATCATATCTATATTTAAGTAAAATATTGTATGCTTCTTCCCTTCTTATGATCTTTATCCATTTTTCTTAATTCAGTGTGCCTCTTACAACAGTCAAGGGCAGACTGCTTTTATTTTTCCTCCATGAGCAATGCAAAAATATATTGAAATGAAATTATATTAATTCATTTTTTCTTTTATAGTTATCATTGTTAATTGGAACTGCCATACAGAGATTTTAGTTATAATAACAAAACTGGTATGGTCTTATTGAGATCAGCTGGACTGAAATAATATTTGCATTTTCTATAGACTACATAACTTTATTAGAGTAAATTGACAATGCAGGTTACTAAATTTGAAATAGTCTGATTAAGAAAACCCATTTTAAATTTACTGAATATCTGATTCCATGTAAACAAGTTGGAAACTTCAGCTTCACACATTTAACACCAGAATTCCATTTCTTTCTCATATGTCATCCTTATCTGTCCATTCAATTATTTCTCAATTATTTCTCTTGGAATTCCTCAGATTTGGAATCATTAATCTGTTATTATCTGACCTCATGTAGTCATGTGTAATACTTGCATAATTATTAATCTTATCTAGAGTGTTTTTTTATCCCTACAATTTGACTATAAAGAGTTTGAAACCCATTTTTTACCATAGCTACTGCAGATCTGAGAAAGCTCTTAGCACATATATGTTAACAGAATTGGTGATGTTATTGATGAATTTTTTTGGGTTGATACAAGGTATTCTAAAGGAGAAAGTAGTGTTTGTGGTCTTCCTGTTTCCCTTCTTGGCAATTCTGTTAGCAAATTTACTTATTGTGCTGACCATCAAATATAGTGCGATGCTTGGGAGCCCCATATTCCTCTTCCTTTTCTACTTATCCTTTGCTGATACCTGTTTCTCTACAACCACCGCACCCAGGTGACTATAGATGCATTTTCTGAGATGAAAATTATCTCCTATACTGAGTGCATGGTCAAGATCTTTGCAATCCACTTCTTCGGGTGCATGGAGATTTTGGTTGTCATCCTCATGGCCTTTGATCACTATGTAGACATTTGTAACCACTGCAGTACATAACCATCATGAGCAGACATTTGTGTATTATATTTGTGAATCTGGCCTGGGTGGAATCTTTTATTCATTCTTCAGCACAGATTATCTTGACTTTGAAATTACTCTTCTGTGGTCCTAATGTTATTGATCACTAGCTCTGGGAATATGCAACCATTGTTGAAACCTGCCTGCATGGACACATATATCATAAATCTACTCATAGTCTTTAAGAGTATGGCCATATGTAGGGTAAGTTTCATAATCCTGATCATCTCCTATATTTTACTCTTACATTCTCTGAGTAACAGAGAGCCTAAGGAAGAAACAAAGCCCTCTCCACCTGCACTTCCCACTTCAACGTGGTCATCTTAACTTTTGCTCCTCGTATATTCATATACACTCATCCTCCAACCATATTTCTAGTGGATGAGATGGTGTCCGTGTTTTACACTATTGGGACACCCTTATTAAACACTGATTTACATTCTGAGGAATGAAGAAGTTAAAAATGTCACAAGAAAGTTATGGTAAAACAAAATGTGAGTTGGAGCAGCACAATGGAATATTCCACTTGAAATTTCTGTAAAATTTTAATAAAATTGATTGATAGAGAAGAGTAAAGCTGTTCATCCTGACATAAATAATATAATCCTTTCTCAGTAGGAATGTTAGTGAAGCAGGGAAAATGAGCACAAAGCACAGAATTCCAGTTAATTTTGATATAAAATCATATAGATGATATTATATCAAGTGCAGGAAGATTTGTGGGAGCACAAAACAACTCCACACTCTTATTCTTTGAATTGCTGCTTCTCAGATTCTGTTGCATCTAGTTTATGCTGGTCTGGGATTTTCTTCTCCCTGTTTCTGATTCAAGTCTAATAATATATTTTTTATTTATTACTGATCCATTTTCTTAACAATTTTGTTCTGGCACTACTGAAACTGAATCATATCTCATAGCTAAAAGCCACCTCAAAGTCAATCCAGGAAACCTATAAGCTCAAAGGGCCATAAATATCAGATAATTAAGCCCTATTTGAAATTTGTTACCTTATTGTGAACCATGTAATGTGGCACTTCATCTGTCCCTTGAAATCATATAGGGATAATACACAGAAATTCTAAGTCACCTTTTGGCCTGAAGTAGTGAGAATATTCATCATCCCAAATCCCTCAAGACTGGGGAGTGAACAAACACAAGGGGGGAGAGTGTAACCAAGGCCCAAAGTAGATTTATTGTTATTGTAGTTATTATCTCATAACATTGATATAAAGATAGCAGTTGGCACAATCTTAATGCAGGGACATGGTTCACTGGTTATTTTTGAAGACACTCAGGCCAGCCTGCCTGACAGGCACACTTTTGTGTGAGAAAGGACGTTTTGGGCCATCACTATTTGAGGCCATAACAAACATTAGAGATGCAAGTCCTTGGAGAGAAAGTTATTGTACAATGACCAGGGTACACATTTTCTGTTGTAGATTTATATTTTTATGTCAGCTCATTAAATTTACATTCTGCTCCAGGAATTGTTAACTAATTAGTTTGAGCATTAAGAGCCAGACCATGAGGGACTGGTCAATAAAAGTCCATCTCCAAAAACCAAAATGATGACGATTATTTTCCTATGGATCAAAGGACTGTATATAAACTATGGGATAAACCCATCCAATGACACTATGGAAGCTTTGCATAAGCAAGACTCTGGGAGTAACACCACCTATGGACCTTCCAACTCTAACAATAAAATTTTGGAAGGTTTATATAAAGCCCATATTCTTTACTGTAAAACCTCTCAAACTGCAAGTCCTGTTGATGTGGCAATATTTTTCTGTTTTGTAACTTAAAATATCAACAAGCATTTTGACTTGCCCAAGTTTGACATTACTACCCATTGATATACTTTAGCATCGCTGTATAGAGCAAAGGGAATTTTGTGGATTGGAGAAGAGAGAAATGTGGAAATGACAAATGGTAATGGAGATGAGATGATAGAGTTTAAAAATAATTTTCCCTTGTATTTTATGAAATTCCTCTTGGCAGAAACATTTGTGGAAAGACAATGATAATCTAAAATGTTTCATTCCCCCAATAATTAATATTAGCTGAGATTCCTCTGGACACTTATGTGTTAATGGCACCAAAGTTCACAGAAGCAATTTCATTCCTTTTGCTATGTTGAAATTATCCAATTCAAAAATAGGATTTTATGGCTTTTAGTATTATCCCCAAGCTAATTACTTTCAATTTAGGTATCTACCCAGACCTTTCATTTGATTAGGAGACTGATTCTTGGTATCTTCCTCTAAATTTCTAATAGGAAATTTCACAATTAAAGACTGATATTTTTCCAATCATGCTTTATATGCAGCCATTCCTAGTCAAATCCATTTTTCCATTTGTCCAAACTGAAAATACTGGAGAACAAAAAAATGGTGGGTATCAAATTCACATCTTACATAGAAAAAAGTGTTGGCTTCGATCTATATTCTATTTCACCTTAATTCCTCTACCATTCTGGTCTAAGCTGCTATCTTCCTCTGCCTCGAAAACAACAATGGACTCTCATAATTCTTGCAGCTTCTATTCTTTACTTGCTTAATCTATTTGCCACACAGCAACCAAAGTCTCCTTATAAAACTTGACTAAAATCAGACCACTCTTCTGCATAAACCCCTGCAGTGGTTCTATTTCCTTCAGAGTAAAAGCCAAAATCCATTCATTGATTTGACCTTTTATTGCTTCTTTGGCTTTTTTGCTACTTATACCCTGGTTCTTTCCTTTCCAGCAACAATGAATTTTTTGCCTTCCCTAACCATACAAGGTAGTCTTGCACCTTAAGATTCTAGCTTCAACTGTTTATTCTGGTTAAACTATGCTTCTAGTACTGTTTTCGGTTAATAATTTCATCTCTTAAAGACTCTGCTCTAAGTCTCCATTTAGTGAGGCCTCACAAATCACCAAATTTTTTAAGCATTCTCATAGCTATCCCAATCTCCTTATTTTTTATTCTTTCTTATTTTAATACAATTTATCATCTTGTAAAAGATGTACATTTTAATTACATGAATTTTTTTTCTAGTATGTCCCTTATTAAAATGTAAAATCCAAGAAAGCAAGTATCCTTGTTTATTTTATATAGGAATACATCCCAAATCTGTTGTAGAGTCATTAGAACAGAGCAGAAACTTTAAGTGTTTGTGGTGGTTGTTATGACTGAGTGCTTAGAATTTGAAGAAAATAAATTACAGATCTTAACACTGGGGCATATTGGTTTCTATAAAAATGCTTAATTAATGTTTTCAATTGGATGATAAATAAAAATACATTTTAGCACATTATGGGTCTTCTGATGACCAACTAACATCCAGATATGACCACATAATTTCATTGCCAGAGAATGATTGCTACCATGGTGACGCCAAACACTGCTACACTGTTGGCTATATAACAAGTATACAGATATGAACTTGGTAAAGGAGGAAAGCATTTGTATCAAGTGGATGTCAAATGACTGGGAGGTACACAATAATGGTTTTCAATAGTTTCAAAAGAGAAAATTGGTAGTATCCTCGATGTGCCAAAGACAAAATTACTTTTCCTAACCTCCTTGTATTATCCATGTGTCAATTTTACTCTAATATAAACACATTAAGTCACTTTAAATTGCATATTAATTTAAATTTTAATGATGTTGTTGCAGTTATGTTTGACAATTTACATTTATCTTTTCATTTATATAAGTGCTATAATTACAAGGCATTTATAACACATTTTATATTTACACATATATCAGTAACATTATATTGCAAATCATTCCCATTAAAACTTGGTTTCATGAGATATTTTTTCATTTAAAATATTTCTACTTAAAATTTTAAATTAAGAACATTTTTTGATACTTTAGAAAACAAAAGTAAGTGCAGTAGATAAACCATATTCTTAAATAAACTGTGCATGTACATAGAAAAATGGAAATAAACCACATAACTTAAAACTTAGAGTGACAGTCTGGAAGTGGTGGACACTCTAATACAATCAATATATGATTATCTAAATCCCAATAATCACTGAAATGTTGTGAGACTGTCTGTTAATGATTCTTTCCTCAGGAAAACAAAAACAAAAACAAAATACCTCCTATTGTAATTTACATTTTATGAGGACAGTTTTTTGCAGAAATTCATATATTGACTAATGATTAGGGTGAGCCTAAAAGACTCTAAATTCACAAAATTATTCTTGCCCCTGGTATTCACACCTGTGGCATCTCCTTCCATTGTGTGTGGGTGAGATATATGCTTACCTACTAACCAATTGAATATGGAAAATGTAAGGATTGTCACTTCTACAGCTATGTGCATAAGATTCCAAATTCTGTCTTGCTCTCAGACTCTCTTTCTTTATGGCTTTTGATGAAGCAAAGCTTGGAGATGCCCACATAGGAAGGAACTGAGGGCAGCCTCTAGCCAATACCCAGCAAGAACTGAGCCCATCAGTCCAACAACTTGCAATGAACTGAATTCTGCCAGCAACCACATGAGTTAGAGAGCAGATCTTTCTCCAGTTGAGCCTTGAGATGTGATCATAGCTCTGGCTGACACCTTGATTGCAGCCTTGTGACACACCACAGAAGCACCCAAGGTTTCGTGGAGTTTAGTTGTGCCCACACTCTTGCTCCACAAAAACTATTAGATAATATGAGAAATGTTTCAAGATGCTGAATTTTTGGCAATTTGTTATACAGCAATAGATAATAACAATGTACATATTTAAGCCTGTTCTCTAATTGCATTTTTCCAAACAATTACTAAACGTATTCTCTGGTTTATGTTCCAGGTCCTTTTATATTTGGTAAAAATTAGCTGGACTATGCAAAGAAGTCCATTTCTAGTCATTAATAGATTCCAATGTGTGCTGCAAATCTGAAGGTCAGACCCTAATCTGTAAATCCTTTATGATAGAAGAGGCAATGTCTGATCTTTATTAATTATACATCAATGTAAACTATATCATTAATTAGAAAATACACAAAATATCCAGGAAGCAATTTCGTCTTTGTATGTGTTATATAATAATGGAAATCCCATTACACTCCCAGAAATGTAATATATTTACACAAAGAGGAGAGTGGTATCATGATTTGTTTTTTTTTGTTTGTTTGTTTGTTTTGTTTTTTTGTTATGCTTTTACTTGAAGTAATATTAGGTGTCCATAAAAGAGAGACCCAATGAAAGAGTTGTTTAGCATATAGGAAGTTTATTCTTTTTGATGTGCCAGACTCATTTACATGATCCAGGTTCAAAGGGTAGTGCATCTTCTCTTCTTCATTCATGGGTTCAGTTTCCTTTCTATCTTTTTCTTTGCCCTCCACAATGCTTTCTTATTCATCATGTGATCCATGTGCTAGTATCATTGGCATCTCCAGGGAGCTTGTTAGAAATAATAAATTATGGTTTCTACCCCAGAACGAATCATAATTTAATTTAACATCATGTTATACATATGTACACCTCCATTTGTAAAGTCTTTCCAAAGGGCTCTGTTATCTACAGTTGTGACACCAACAGTCTGGTTTCAGGTGGCAAGAAGAAGAAACAAACTTGTCGATTATTTATTTATTTAGATCTATTTATTTAGATTTCATCTTGGAACTTATACATATCTTTTCTGCCTACAACCATTTAATAAGAACTTAAGTCACTGAACTTCACTTAGTTGCAAAGATAGCTGGGGTATTTTCAGTAAGAAATCCTCTGTGCACGTTCCTGGTTCCAGATAGCTTTGTCAGAGCCCGCTAGAAATCCACTAACAAGTGTTTGATGTTTTTTCTGTTTGTTTGTTTGTTTGACTCAGTTAATGATATGAATTCAAATTTTCCATCAAAACTCAAAAGACTGGAGTTTGAAGTTCATCAAAATAGATATATAGGAGGAAGTCTCAGAAATTGTCTACCAGATTTCTATCTTATTTTTGCTACACCCACAAGCTCTGCTTGGGAGGCCATGAACCGATGTACCTCTGTTACTGCTGAAGAGGGTAAGGATTTTAGTGGATGTCTAGTAATCTCTGAAATAGACATTGAAAACCAGGTACATCCACAGAAGCATTTTTTATTCAAAATTCATTTCAATTTAACAGATATTTATTGACTCTCATTATGTACTAAGTAATGTTCTATCTTTGTCTTCTGAGGTCACATTCTAGTTGATTATGTTATTTCATGAAATCCAGCAACAAATCCAGGACTCTGTGATTCCAAAGATTTGAAGAGTTTGAATGAATGTTTCTCAAATTAGGGACTGTTCTTTAATTTATGAGATTGTTTACATTTGTACTTATATTCCCCTACTGCTGTGTGAATCCCCCTTTTGATTTTAATTTTCCTCCCTACACATTCTTTATCATTGTGCTTCTGGATCTTGGGACAGTAATAAGCAGAATCACCTACATTCTCAATCTCTTGTGTGGCTATTGCATTTTTCTGCTTGCTTTCTTGGTACACCACTCTGGTTCCTGATTCCACTTAAGTGGGTGCAGTTTTCTATCACAGTTCTCATGCCAATGGGCTTGGAAAAGAGGTTTTAGTTTTCATTTTTTATCATTACTACTTAACCTCAGTCAGATTATGCCACTTTCAGCCCTTCATTCTTAGTCATCTCTGGTTTACAAGATCATTCCACATCATTCCTTGAAGGTTTTGGCTATTACTATAATTCTACCATGTTTCTGCCATAATTCTTGATAATTTTAACTTCCACAAAGATGATCTTTCCTATATGCTGGTTTATTAATTGACTGATTGTCAAATACTTTTTCAGTAATCTTTAATCAAATTAGATGTTCACTCCCATAGTCATACAGTAAATCCTGTTATTAGCCTTCTATATTCTTAGTTTCATACCCACTAATTTCCAGTCTCACCTTTACTATGGGATAAAATACTGTTAAAGTAATCTTTATCCATAACATGGTTCTTTGCTTTCCTTTCAACTCTGCATTTTTTCGTCACATCTCCTGATTCTTCATCCTTCCCTGACTCTTAATGTCAGTGATTCTTTTTCCCTCTGGTTTTTACTTCCTCCCTCATTGTCTAACCCTTCCCCCACTATTAATTTTCAAATATACATAAAAAGTGCTTATTTCTTTGTTGACCCATCCAGTAGATGACATCCATTTCATAGTCAGCATAGGTACTGACCATGTCAGTGACTTCCCTTTAACTATTTATTACTCTTGGCAAGGTATTGGCTCTGCCTGGATGGTTGGAGTCTGATGCTTTTCATGGCAATGGAGGTGGGATGTTACAGGGAGACTGCCAGAGACCAGGAAGGCTTGTGTTCTGGCCTTGTACCACACTCATGGCTCTCAGTGAAACTCCCCACCCCCCGCCACCTATAAGTGCACAAAGGAGAACAACGCTGATTTGTCTTACTTATCTCAAGAGATATTATATGATCAAATGAAAAAAAATGATGTTAAATAAAAAATAAGACAAGGACATATTTAGAGATTACATTGTTTAATTAAACTAAAGAGAAAGAGACTGTAGAGACTGTCATTAAACAAGTTATGTGACTGAGGAAGTCTAGTAAGGCTTTTATGAGGAGATGGCATTTTAACTTGGTACTCTCTCCACAGGTAATATTAGAGACTTGAGATTATAGAACAGAAAAAAGCATTAAGCTATTGTGAAAAAAATATAAGAAAATGGGGCTGTCATCGTATACTTATGAGGGACATCAAATGTCATGCTTGACTAGACCAAGCTTTAGCAGAAGCACCAGGAGGAATAGTGGACATTAAAAGATTATGGGGCAGTTTTAGAGAATTTGAATGTTATGTGAGTATCTCAAATATTAACTTTAAAACCATAATTAGTATCCATATTTTAATTTATGACATCACATTTTTTAAAGTCAATTTTTCCTTTCAAAGTATGGCAAGTCAGATAAAATGTCAAGGAGGGAAAGAATGAAGAACAGAGAAAATCAATGAATTTGGGAAACTCAGTAAAGACCGGTCAGGATCCACTTAAAAATTCCAAGAGTGGCGATTTGTGATATTGGCATTTATGAAATCTCAGTCTGAATTGCTGGTATTTATAAATTAATATTTCTCACAACAAAAGTCACAAAGATATCTTAGCCAAAGTGCTATTTTTTTCCCACCAAATGGACACAGTTCATTTAAAAGTTAAGTACTAAATATTGTGTGGGAAGAGTATTATATTCTGTGTTTTAGGAATATAAAAGTAAGAAAGTTGAAAGGATTTCTTCTTGATCCCACTATTTTGCAAATATCTGTACTCAGAATTATATCTAAACTAACTGACCAAGATCAAGATACATGTTTGGCAGAGGAAGTACTAGAATCCAAATCTTTGGGTTCCCTAACTTGATGTTGTCTCATGGAGATTTTAAAAACCATTGATTCTTTTTTAAGAAAGGAAACGCCATGTCTGCAGACACTGATGTGTCATACTTGGAATGACCACAGTGCCAGTCTTTGTTTTGTTGAAGCTACAAAGTATCCACTGAGTTTCTAAATTCAGGGAACAGAAAACCAGATGTCCTCAATGGGGCTCTGATATCTTGAAAGAAGTAGTCACATGATTACAGTTAATCTCAAAGTCTTTTGGACAATATGCCTTAAAAATAATGCTGGCAAAATACTGTTCAATATATCTGAATGTGTTTTGTTCTTAGGTATTAGGTACTGAAAAAATATTAGTAGAAGCTGCTCTCATTTTTCTATGGCTCCAATTCTCCTATTTTGCCAGTAGAATAGTTTCAAAATTTATAACCTAGCTTATATGGCCTCTAACCATGAGGGCAATTTATTTTCTTAAGCTTTTCTACGATGACTTTTTAGACTGGGTAACCGAGAGGTTTCATATTGATTAATTTGCTTGATGTGACAAAGTATTTCCACTAAACTTTTCATTTCATTTTTCTTATCCAAATGCCCTCATTTTTCTGCTTTTCACATCTCTGGTTCCCAAACTTTTCATAAACAAGGATCTATTTAATTCCTGTCACATGACTCCATGTTTTGCTTCCATTCTTCAAATTTTATTCATTTGTCTCTTTTTTATTTTTTTAAGGATGTGTAAAAATGTTCATCCTAGCCACTGTTCACCATGGGAAAACCAGGATCACTCACAGTAGTGATATGATTTTAGACACCCAGAAAAGGAAATTAATGTTTTAATAAAGTTATGCGGCTTTGTTATGGGTAAACTGAAAGTTTTAATGAATATTTTCCAAACATCGGAAACCTAGTAGTAAGTACTCTTATTGCAGGAACTATATGTTTTGTACATATTAAATTATTTAAATTTCATAGCAACCCTAAAGTATAGATTGTTTTATAATTTCTGGATTCAGGCAGATAAATAAAGCTTAGAGATATCAAAGGTCTTGTTAAATGTCACAGCACTGTTAGATGGTGGGGTTGACTCTGGGTAGTGTGGCTGCAAACTCTAGCCATTGAAAGCTGTGCTCAGAGCTCTCATCAAAGTTTCTGAACGTTTGCATCTCAGACAACCTGGTTTGAAACCTGATGTTTTCTACTTAAATTTGTAGCACATCCATTACATAATTTTGAATTCTTCACTGCCCAGTCTGTACTTTAGGAATTTGTACTTTTCTCTGCCTATGTTTTCTACTCTTCTAACACCTCCCACATGGAGCCTTAATGACCCTATCTACATTTATCTTAAAACTCATTTAATATGTTAAGAAGAGAGGAGGGTTTTCCCACATTCCTTGCACTATCGCCAGCTTATTTTAATTCAATATTTAAAACAAAAGGTAAATGTGGAATTATGTAAGAAAATGGCATACATATGATAATTTTGTTTATTTATTTTGAAAACATGAACTAAATTACAATGGGAAAATTGACTGGATTATCTAAAAAAGGAAAGCAATGACAGAAGAAGACAAATAAATACACAGAAAGAAAAAGCAATTTCATTACATTCATAAAAGCAGAGGCTGAGACATGCATGGTGTTTACTCTGAGGCAGATGTTTTTTTTCATTAATCAGTATAGTATACACGATTATGTCTTAAGAAGCTTGATCAAGACCAGACTAGTAAATAATGGACCTGGGATTGAATTCATGCCATCTGGCTCCAGTGGCTGAAATCTTAACTAAGATATGTAATAATTATTTTGCTAGATTCATAGTCATCTTAATTAGAAGAATAAGATTCAAATAGATTAGCTGAAAAAAATGAAGGAAAACTTTTTAAAAGAAGTGCATAAAATACAAATTTTCTTGGTAATATTTTTAAATGAAAATAATAAAAATATAATATTATTGCTATTTACTTGAGATAATAAGATAAAATCACAAGAGAGCTTGTATTTTGCATATGTATCAATTTCTCTGTAAAATCATCCTTGAAACATTGGCCTATCCTGTATATTATAAAAGATATTCCTATAAAGCATATGCAAATATACTTACAGAAAATTTCTGAAAGGATATATAAGAAACAAAGGGGTTATATCTGGAGCATAAGCATACCAATTCAAAAAATTGGGAGGGATATTTTTATTACTCTTCACACATTTTTCTCATATCTGGAATTATTGTCACAATCATGTATCATTCTGTAATAAAATATAATTAATAAAAGGCTACAAAATACTGAAAAATAATTTTAATATATATCAATAACAATTAAAAATCCAGCAAATATGACAACATTGAACCTGGAAAATTATTCTCTACATGGTTGTAGGATTATTATAGAGACAACACAAATGCCTCAATGGAAAAGTGGTCAAATAAATTCTTTTATTAAAATATACAAATTATTACACCATTAACTTGGTCATAAAATATGAAAACTTTAACAACATGAGAAAGCTGCTTATAATAATTTTAAATGAAAATCTGATTCTGATTCAAAATAATATCTGATTATTTCAATTACATAAATGGTATGTGTAGATGAACAAAGACTTAAAATGGAAAAATCGTAGATTTATATTTTGGGATTATATGATATCTTTCAAATGTTTTTAGAATAAATCTGTGAAATTTGGCATAAATATATGTGTGTGTGTGTGTGTAAAACATGATTTGAGTGATAGTAATATTAGTCATTATGTACCGGTTTTAATTCATAAGTAGAAGAGCTCAATATTGTATGTAAAGCAAAGTAATGGGATAAAATCAAGAGTAAGGTAAAGAATAGTTTCACTCCATTATAAACATTTAAAGTATTATCCAAACATTTGTATTGTCAGGGCCATCAATGAAGCTGCCATCTTCAGGCATAGGTAAAAGTCAAAATAGATTTTCAATAGCATATTCCACCCAAGTTTTTAAGCTGCTAGGTAAAATAAACAGAAAATATTAGTGAAATTATTTGTGTATATTTTTGTCAGGAGGGATTCTTTAAAAATATTAATGTTTATTTATATTGGAATAGTTTTTCAAATTCTAAAGTGCACAAATAAATAAAAATGTGTATGTGTAAAATCATTTTTTAATATATTCTTACAAAAATCGAAAATAACATATGCTGGTTATTTAAATTCAGTTGTGTGTTGTTGTTTTTTTTTTAATAGAAAGTCAAGTTTCAAATCTAGTAAGTCATTTGCTTAGGAAAGAAGAAGCTCTGCATTTCTCAATCATGGTAGGAAACAAAATTTGTAAAAATGATTCTCTGTTTGTTAGAAAATACAAGTGCTTTGGTCCAACCCAGTGGGGTTCTGAATCAGTCAATAAATCTGGGAGACATCTGGGCATCTGCAGAATTACAAAAATTCCAGAGGATTCTGGTAAATACCTGTGGCATTTAGAAGAAACAGGTTATAGATCAGAACCAAGGAATTCAATGTTGAGCCCAATGATGTCACCAAGATGTGAATATTTTTCTTCTCTTTGAAGGTTAAACTTTTTTTCATCTGCATTCTACCTGCAGCTACTGATATGGTGATGAATAAGATTATGGCTGAATTCATTCTCTTGGGTTAACACAGCATGCTGGAAAGTAGAAAGCAATATTTGCGATCTTCTTGATTCTTTACCTTGCAACTCTGTTGAGGAACTTTCTCATTATGGTGACTATTAAGGCAAGCCAGACACTTGGGAGTCCCATGTACTTCTTTCTTTTCACCTGTCCTTTGCTGATGCCTGCTTGTCTACAACCATGCCCTCCAGGTTGATTGTAGATTCCCTTGCTCAGAAAAAGACCATTTCCTACAATGAATGCATGACTGAGTTCTTTATAGGCCATTTCTTTGGGTGCCTGGAGAACTTGTGCTCATCCTTATGGCCTTTGATTGTTATGTGGCCATTTGTAAACCCATGAAATACATGGCCATCATGAGCTGGTGTGTCTGCACTGCATTAGTAATTGTAGCTTGGGTAGGATCATGTATCTAGTTTTCAGAACAGCTTTTCTTGGCTTTGAGGTTGCCCTTTTGTGACCTTAATGTGATTAATCACTATTTCTGTGACTTGCAACTCCTGTTCAAACTTGCGTACATGGACACATATGTCATAAATTTGCTAGTTGTTTCCAATAGTGGGGTCATATGCATGGTATGTTTCATAATCCTGTTTCTCTCCTATATAGTTATTTTATATTTTCTGAGAAACCACAGTACAGAAGGAACGCAATAAAGCTCTTTCCACCTGTACAGCCCACTTTATTGTGGTTGCTATATTTTTAGTCCCATGCATATTTATATATACTTGCCCACTAACCACATTTCCAGTGGATAAAATGGTGGCTGTATTTTATACAATTGGGATACCCTTGCTTAACCCTTTTATCAATACACTGAGGAATGCAGAAGTGAAAAATGCCATGCAAAAGTTATGGTGTAGCAAGAAAAATTCAGTGGATGAATAAATTCTGAAGAATCTAGTTTACATGTCATTTGCATCTAGTTTTCATTTGGACAGGAAAGATATAATATTTTAACTATTAAAAAATCAAGACATCTGTGGATATATATATATATTTATATTTATAAACATATATATGTGTGTGTGTATATATATATATATATATATGTTTGGGGATTGAATGTTATCACTCACAAAAGACATGTTCACTCTTAACCCCTGGTCCTATTGGGTGTGAACCATATTTAATAGGACTTTTAAGTGGTTATTAAGTAAGGTATGGCCAAACTGAATGGGTGTGGACTTAATCCACCAATTCTGAAGTCCTTATAAGCTAAGGAAATTGCATACAGAAGAGGAATCAGAGAAGACCAGAAGAGAAAGATTCATTGAAGAGTATATGCTATAGCAACCCTGGTAAACAAAGATACACACACACACACACCAAGCATCAAACACATAAACACAGATATATATATATATATACATCTATATATGTATATATATACATATATATGTGCATGCATACATATTTAAATCACATTTAATATTCAGAGGATTGCATTAGACTATGTGTAATTAAAGCTCATAACCATTTTGAATAACTTATGATGACCCTTATTTGAATTCTATCAATATAGTAATTACATGGTAATTATCTTTCTGTTCAAAATTTTTTCTGGATAGAAATGTACTGAATAATGACAGATTGATTTTGTGTGTGCATGCATGTGTGTGTGTGTGTCTAAAAAGGTATTTTTTCTAGAGTTTAATCTAGTCCTTCATAAATTTTGATACTTGAGTTAATCCATAGAGACTGGACACTTAAATAATCAAGGTTTTTATCTTCCTAACCTATGGAATACTAGAGGATACTCCTAGAAGCTACTACTTTGTAAATCTGTCCCTGTGCCTACCTCACTAGCAAATCCTACAAGGATTGGCCCTCAAACTATAATACATATTGAAGATTCAGGGCAAACCTGGAACCTTCAATGAAAAAGCTTTCAAAATCCTGTGAATGGTGAGAGACAAGCCTTGATTTGGATATCTTTGGCAGTATCAGCCACTTGACTACCCTTCAGAGACTTTCAAATTGCTCATCATGAAGTAGTGGGAGGAAGCTATCAGAGGATTTGGTAGCTGAAATAAGCAGAAAGGAAGATAGATAACAATAAATGAGGAAAATAGAAAAATGTGAAAAATAAATGGTTCTTTTCTCCAGTTGGAAGGAAGGAACATCATCTTCCTTACATTTCAAGGCTCACTTTTAGTTATGAAAATATTTGTAAGAAGAAATGAAGTCTCCATATATTCCTGTGTGATGTTCCTAGAGTAGCTTAGCTTCCTCTGCTGTCATGTTTGTTTTTGGTATCAAAATGATGAGATAAGCATAAATTTTGCTCCTGAAAGTAACTTTAAACTCAGAATTCTAATTGCTTGGAATTAACCAAGAATTGAAACTTCAGCTCTAGTGTCTCTCAAACTATGACCTTATTATATAAGAATGTTTAAAAATGTATATTCCCATGTCAAAAGTAATCTAATCTAAATGTATTACATGGACACTCATACCACCTTGAGTTATAACTCTAGTCAAACTGGTACCAGGAAGTACTACTATATATGATAATGCCTAGTTAGAAAAGAATAAAATGAACTTCTTAAGTAAATGAAGCATTTTAGTCGAATGATGGATCATGCTATCACCTTATCCCAAAGGATTTCCAATAATTCAGACATAGAACACTGGGGGTAGGAAAAACATGAATGTCTCAAAAAAGATTATTTGACAGAATAGTCAGTACCGTATCCCCAACTGGCAATTTTGCTTCATAACCGTTGGAAATGAACAATAAATTTTCCCTAGTTTTATGTCTTAAAGTTTTGTTTTTTTTCAAATATTGAATTGAATCCCATGAATAATATATTTAAATGTAATGGGTTGTTAAGTAAGCAAGAAATAAAACAAAACTTTAACTCTTGCCTTTTAGTTCTGTTTTAAACGTAATATATTGGAAGTAAAGGTTTACTGCCTCTTAATGAAATCTCAGAAACCACTTGGAACACATTTTGTAATTTCATATATAATGTTCTATTCAAAATTTCAGTGTTAATACTGTTAAACAAGAAATGTTAAATCATAAATAATTTGCAACAATAGTGTAGTTCAAGATAATTTCATTTTAAACAATGTTTGCACATTACTCCCTTTTAAGAAATATTTTTTTGCACACATAAAAGATGAATTTTATGGATAAAAGTTTGTGAAAGTAAGAATCATCTACTAATAGAGACAATGTGAAAGTGAATTATGACTCACTGATAATGGAGCTCCTTTAGGATATTTTATAGTGGAATATCAGTAAGGGTACCGCCAGGAGCAAAGGAATAGAAGGTCAGAATGGATGCCTTAAAATCATTGACATCCAGACACCATAGTTAGGGCAGATAGCTAAGGAGTTTGGTACCTTGCCAGTGGGCCTTACTTTGGAATTTATGCCCCCCAGTGTGACAGAGTTGGACTCAGTTGTGGTTTTCCCTACACATGGCCCTTCTGACCCTTCTATTTGAACCTATAATTAGAACAAGAGTTGATAGGTGTATGTCCAAGAGACTTAAATCTTTGGGCTGTCCATGTACCAGCTGGGCCTTGAAAATCAACGGATTTGCAACACTTACTCTCCAGTTCATTAGATTGAAGACAACTAATAAGGAGATGATGATGGACAACGACCATCTCAAGGAACCGAGACAGTCTACAACTGCAAGCAAGACAATTCCATCCATCTGCCCTATGGGATCAAAGACCCTTCTCAAGTAGAGGTGTGCAGGTATAATGATCCCAGAATCCTCAGGATTGGGGATCCTGAACTATGACCAAAGTATACTTACTGGTGTTCTACTATAGATGAATTTTGCTTCTAGCAATGGAAGAACTTATATCATTGATGTGGAGGCAGTGACCAGTGGAGGTTCTGAGGGCAGGGAGAGGGAGAAACAGGTGTAATATGGGGGTATTTTCAGGACTTGGGAATTGTTGTGAGTGACATTGCAACAACAGATACAGGCCTTTATATATCTTGCGATAACCTACAAAATTGTGTGGGAGAGAGTGTAAACTACAATGTAAACTATAATCCTTGCTTTGTGGCCATGCTCCAAAATGTGTTCATCAGTTGAAATGAATGTACCACACTAATAAAGGATGTTGTTAATGTGGGAAAATGTGGGAAGCATAGTGAGTGGAATATATGAAAATCCCCCTTTTTAATTAGGGGATGTAGCATTTATGTAATCTAAGTATCTTTAAAAAAAATAAAAAATATATATTGAAAAAAATCAGTCTCTGATTGGTAAGGCACTGAGAACATCATAAAAGATTCAGGGCAGCTCTTATAAGATGCTTTTAAGATTTATATGGAAAAGGGCTCCATTTTCAATTTCCCCATATCTGCATTTATGTCTGAGTCTTCTTGGACCAAAAACAAACATAATATCCTTGAAAGATTCATCAATAGGTTGTCAACAACAAAAAAAATTGGGCTTGTTAGTGTTAAGTAATTTTGGTACCAGTCACTTCAAATAACTGATTGACCAAGGTGATATATGGATATATTCCTCCCTCCCCATATATATAAACAAATGTATATATCTTGCAACCGTTATTTATTGATCATATACAGATTCTAGGAATGGATACACTTTGAATAAGAGAGTCATAATCCTAATCATCATAGAAACTATGTATAGAGATATTCCTTAAAGCTTGTGAAATATACCATTGTCTTTTCTGTACTCACAGCCACAACGCAGGGTTTTCCTATTATTTTCTTAACTTTTTATTTTATTAACTAATATAGAGCACAGAGTTTCACTTTTTAACCACATTCAAGTGTACAATTCACTAGTGTGATTTATATCCACAATATTTTGCTACCATAAGATAAAGATTTTGTAAAAAAATTATGTTTTTAAAATTAATCCATTCCTCTGAGTGTAAACTTATTGTAAGTATGACCTTTGAATTAGGTAACTCCAGTTAATGCTGGGCCCAAGAGGGTCTTAATCTTACTGAAATCTTTATAAATAGATGAATACTGAGAGACAGAGAGAGAGAGCAAGACCAAGAGAGAGAAAGCCATGGAAGCCAGAAGCTGAAAGCAAGGAAATCCAGAAGAGAATAGAAACACCAGCAGACATCATCATGCCTTACCATGTGACAGAGCGGTCCGAATCACCAGCAGCCAGTCTTTGGGGAGAAAGCATTGCCTGATAATGCCTTGTTTTGGACATTTTCACAGATTCAGAACTGTTAGCTTGTAAGTTAGTAAGTCCCCATTGGAAAAGCGGAACCATTTCTGGTATATTGCTTTTGGCAGCCTAGCAGACTAAAACAACCCTTCTTTTTCATCATCTCAAACAGAAGCTATTTACCCATTAAGCTATAGCTCCCTCTTCACATCCTACTGCCCCTGGTCTTCATAAGCTATGTACCACCATCTGTCTCTACGAAGTTTCTTCTAGTATTTGTTTCATATCAGTGAGATCATACATTATTTGTACTTTTGCAAACGTCTTATTTCACTCAACATGATGTCTTCAAGTTTCATTCATATTGTCACATGCATCAGAACTTCATACTGTTTAATGGCAGAATAATATTGCATTGTATGTATACACCACATTTTGTTTATCCATTCATCTGTTGATGGACACTTGGTTTGTTTTGAGGTTTTGACTATTGTAAAAAATGTTACTATAAACATTGGTGTACAAATATATGTTTGTGTCCCTACTATCAATACTTTCAATTCTTTTGGGTATATACCAAGTAATAGGGTAACCTGATTATATGATAATTCTATTTTCAATTTTTTGAGGAAAAATGAAACTGAGCTCGAGTGGTTACACCAGTGTACAGTGTCAGCAGCAATGTATAAGGGTTTGTACATACTTGTCATTTTCTTTCTTAATAATAGCCAAGCTAGTGCATGTAAAGTCTTTTCTCGTGATTTTCATTTGCATTTCTCTAGTTACAAACGATGGTGAGATTCTTAACATGTGCTTATTGGTCAATTGTATATCTTCTTTAGAGAAATGTGTATTGAAGTCCTTTGCTAATTTTTAAATTGGGTTATCATTTTGCTGTTGATTTGTAGCTGTCCTTTGTATATTCTGAATATTAAAACTTTAGCAGATATATTGCTCTCCATTATTTTCTCTCATTCTGTAGTTTGTCTTTCACTATCTTAATAGTGTGTTTTGATAAGCAAAAGTTTATAATTTTGACAAAGTCCATTTTATTTATTTTTTTGTGCATTTTGCATCATAGATAAGAAATAAGTACCAAACTCAAGGTTATGAAGGTTCCCCCATATTTTCTTCTAGGAAATTTATGGTTTTATCTCTTATGATTAGGCCATTGACCCATTTAGAATTAATTTTTCTACATAATGTAAGACAGGGGTCTAACTATTTTTTTTTTTTTTGCGTGTGGATATCAAGTTTATACAAAACTATTTTTTGAAGAGACCATTCTGTCCCCAGTTAACATACTTGGCATCTTTGTCAAAAATCAATTGGTCATAGAGGTGTGTGTTTATTTCTGAAATCTCCATTCTATTCCATTGGTCTATGAGTCTATCTTTATGGTACTTACCACGCTGTTTTCATTATTGTTGATTTGCAATATATTTTGAAATTAATTATTGTAAGCCCTCCAACATTATTTTTCCTTTGTAATATTGATTTGGATATTTAGGGACTCTGGCAATCCCATATGAGTTGAGAATTGACTTTTCCATTTATTCCACAAAGGCTGCTAGGATTTTCTTGGCTTCATAAAATGAGTTAGGAAGAGTTCTCTCCTCTGCAATTTTTTGAAGATGTTTGAGAAAGATTGGTGTTAAAATCTTCTTTGAATGTTTGGTAAAATTTGCCTGTGAAGCCATCTGATCCTGGACTTCTCCTCTTTGGGATGTTTTTGATTACTGACTCAGTATCTTTACCTGCTATGTGTCTGTAAAGATCTTCTAATACTACCTGAATCGGTTTAGTTAAGTTATGTATTTCCAGGAATTTTTCCATTTCTTCTAGATTATCTAATTTGTTAGCATACAATTGTTCATAGCATTGTGGTATAATCCTTTTAATTTCTTTAAGATCTGTTGTAATATCCCCCTTTCAGTTTTGATTTTAGTTATTTGCATCTTTCTTTTTTTCTTCATTGGTTTAGCTAAAGATTTGTCAATTTTATTGACTCTTTTCAAAAAAATTCTGTTTTCTTTGCTTATCTTGATTGTTTTCCCACGTTCTATCTCATTTATTACTGCTCTAATATTTGTTTCCTTCCTTCTACTTACTTTAGGTTGAATTTGCTCTTCCTATCTAGTTTTTCCAAACATGAAGTCAGGTTAATGATTTGAGATCTTTCGTCTTTTTTAATATAGGCATTCACAGCTACCAATTTCCTTCTGAACACTGCCTTCACTGCAACCCACACATTATGGTATGTTGTGTTTTCATTTTCACTCTTCTTAAGATATTTCCTAATTTCTCTTCTAATATTTTTTAACCCATTCATTGTTTAACATGGGCTTGTTTAACTTCCGCTTATTTGTGGATATTCCAGTTTTCCTTCAGTTATTGATTTCTAGTTTCATTCCATTGTGGTCAGAGAAGATGCTTTGTATAATATCAATCTTTTAAAATTCATTGAATTTTGTTTTGTGACTTAACATGTGGCCTACCTTAGAGAATCATCACAAGCATTTTAAAAGAATGTGTATTTTATTGTTGTTGGATGCATTGCTCTGCATATGTCTGTTAGGACTAGTTCATTTGTAGTTTTATTCAAGTTCTCTGTTTTCTTATTGATCTTCTGTCTAGATGTTCTATCCATTTTTGAAGGTGATGTAATGATGTCTCCAACTATTACTGTACAGACATCTATTTCACCCTTCAGTTCTGTCAATATTTGTCTTTTTTATTTTGGGGCACTGTAAGTATTTTTCCCATTTTAAATTTCTCTTATTATTTCAATTTTGAATGGGATGGAATAGGGCTATAATTTTTCTATTACATTACCTATTTATATAACAATTTCACTTCTAACTGATATTTCTGTTTGTTGGATTTCCATCATGTTATGGTTATTTGAGTTCTTTGTACTTCTCTATCATATTTCCTGATTCACTTTTCGATCTCCTCTTCAATAACTTCTTGTCTTTAAAAAACAAATGTTAATGGAACTTTCTCCTTGGCTCATTCTTCTATTATTGCTATACGCTTTATTTGGAGGAATCTCATTTATCTCTGGCTTGAAGTAATACTCATAGAGATATATTTACACTGACCACAATTTATGGGGAATTCAACTGTTTGTAGTATCAAATCAGAGCTCTTAAACTTTACATGTAAAGGTTGGTAATTATTTATTATCATATCTTATTATTTCCTGATCACAATGTATTTTATAGATGCCCTAAGTTTCTTGAGACAAATTACAATGATAGCTATCACTATCAAACCCTATATCTGTTCATTACTCATTACTGCTGTGAAATAAATAATTATATAACCTCAGTTACATGAAACATGTTTTTCCTTTGGTCTATGACTCAGCTAGACTATATATCTAATTTCAATTGAGCCTCGCAAATGCATCTTTACATTGTTGTAGGTTGGGTATGTGGTAGGTGGCTGTAGGTGGATCTTTCACATGTTTAGAGGTCAGCTGGCTGTAGTCAGATTAAAGGTGACCTTGACCAGGACATCTGTGCTCTCACCAGGATGGTCTATCAAGCAGCATGCTTATAGAATTATGTAGAAAAACACTATGGTCTCCCAGGTAGGAAAATAATTTTCCAGAAATATCCTTTTAAACTATTCAAAGGAGATAAAAATAACTCTTTGCCAGTGAATAGAAAAAGTGATTATGAAATCTGCAAAATGTGAATAACTACAAAGGGGCACGAACATATTTTTTTGGCACAAAGGAAATACACCACATCTTGATTGTGGTGGCAGTTACATGGATGTATACATTTTTCAAAACTCATCTAATTGGATTTTGAAAATGGTCCATTTTGTTTTATGTGAATTACTCCTTAATAATTTATTTTAAAATAAAACTGTGTAATTTATTTTTCTTTTTCACTCCCTCTATTTTGTACCTTCATTTCTCTGACTAATCAACTTCAAAATAGTTGAGAAATTATTCAAATGTTAATTAACACTTTTCACTATACTTATTTATATCATAATATGCTTTTCACAAAATTTTTAGAATTACTAATAATTATAATTAACAACAACGTTTTACTACATGAAGTAACTAAGCTTATGGAAGTCACAGAAACTTAAATGATAGAGCCAGAGTTCAATTATATCATACCTATTTGAGGCTTGACCAAGTTTCAAAGTTTGACTTGCATTAGAAAAGATTTGAGTTAAAGGACAATGGCTTTGGTAACTTTTACTAGTTTACACTTCAAAATTATTTTGAAAGTATACTTTTCCTTGAAAGAGGGTCTAAGGGTAGAATAGGGGCAGAGGAGGTGATGACATGAGCCCTTAATCACTGAAATAGATGATGTCCCTAAGGATGGGAGAGGAGGACAGGAGGATTCTGAGGATGAAATCTGCCTGCTGATTGCCTAAAGATTTGCTGTGTTCTTGGACTAACTACGCCTTATAAGAAGCCATGGAGCAAATCCTTGGGAGTTGGGAGGGGAATGGTGTAAATCTTGGACGTCTGAAGGCTGAAAGGCAATTCTGACTATTTGTGAACTATTATGAAATCCCTATAAATATCTGATGGAGGAGAAAAATGTTTAATTCATCTTTTCTGCCAGAGAACGGTTTGGGGTAATAGAGCTGACTTTAGAGATGTTTCTACCATAGAATGATTGGAATATTACCTTTTTACCTAGAGATTTCTAAGAGTAGAAGTAGAAAATTTACTTTCTTCCTACAGTATCACAGACTTTTTCATAATGTCTAATTCAGACCTTTGAGGAAGGGTTGGCTCTCTGTGGGCATGCTCACTCCCAATAACGCATTAAATACAAAGCAACAGTGGCTCTTTTTGAAGAACAATTTACTTGTTTCAATTGCTCTGCCTTTGATTTATCTTCAAAGTAAAGAAGAATTTTAAGAGAGTACCATGAGCTTCTATTGGATGTCATCTCTTTGCACACAAGAAGAAAGGTAAGTTTATAAGCCCAAGGGAAATATTTCCTTTTTCTTGTCTGAAATTTAGGAAAAGTTTTAAGAGAAATGGCCATCATCTAGATATGTCTCCTGAGAAATCTGAAATATGGGGGAAAACTTCTCACAGTAATGTGAAGTTTGTGATGCTTCATGGTTTGTCAGCTTTCACTGGCATTTGCTTGATGCAGACCTTTTTTGATTAAAAAGAGAGCAAAGGGAAGGGGGCAGAGGTATAGCACTCTTAATGTGCAGATTCCTTATTTGCAAAAGCTCACGTAAGGAAAATGAGAGAGATGCTTACTTGGATACTACTATTGGGTGCCCAGGACACACTGTCACACATATATATGGCCCAAAGCACTAAAAGTATTTTTTTTTATCACTAATATGTTTTGTTTAGTTTTGTCTTTAGATACTTTTATTTAGTTTTCTGCATTGCCAATAGAAAAATACCAAATATTCATAACTTGCTATTATAGACTTTGCCTATGAGGACAACTCATTTTTCAAAGCTTTTCTACCACAGCTATTTAGTCTGGCAAAACTAGAGGTCTCATTGATTTTCCTGATATGGCATTTGCTCTAAAATTTCCATTAAACTGTGATTTCATTTCCTCATTCATTTGCATTCTTTTGCTTTTTATATATCTGGATTTCAAACATTTCACAACAAAGGACCTATTATATTGCTACTTTCCTCTCATCATGGATTCCTGGTATTGATACTGTTCTGATATTTTAAAATATATTTTTGTTTGTTTTTTCTTTATTAAAGACTTTTATAAAGGTCCATTCTAGCTTCTGATCACCATGAGAAAACTTGTGTCATCTAGAAACCTCATGTGGTTTCAGCCACTCAGGAAAAGAAATTCATGTCTTAATATAATTCTGTAGCTTTATTATGGGTACATGGGCATTTTGAATTCATGTTTTTAAAAAATTTAAATACCTCTTGAAAACTAAGTAGTAACCACTCTTATTGCAGGAACAGAATACATGCTTCTTCTGTATGTTTTGCACATTTTAAATTATTTAACTTTCACAGTTAACCCTGAAATGCAGACTGTTTTATTATTTCTGCTTTACAGATGAATACAATAAAACACAAAGATATCAAGCAACATGTTAAATATAACACCAATGAAGGGCAGTGGGTGGGGTTGACTCTAGGTAGTATGGTTTCAGACTTTAAGCATTGATCACCATGTTCACAACTTCTCATCAAATGTTTGAATGTTTACAACTCAAAGAACCTGGTTTGGAATCTGACTTGGTCCCTGTAAAATTATAGCTTATCTCTTACACAATTTTAATATCTCGCTGTTCAAACTGTACATCTGTATTTAGGAATTTGTACTCCTCTCTTTGCCGATGGTTTCTAATCTTCTAATACACCCCACATAGTGCATCACAGAATTAATGATCCTTTCTACATTTATCTTAAAACTCATATTAAGATGTTAAAAAGAAGGGACCATTTTCCCCATTCCTAGCAATAGCTCCAGCTAATTTTGATTCAACAAATGAAACAAAGAAAATCATGGAATTATGTAAGAAAATAGAACAAATATGCTAACTTTGTATATTACAAAACAATGGACTAAATAAGAATGGGAAGATCACAGATTGGATTGTATAAAAAATAATAACAATGACAGTAAAAGAAATATAAACACAGAAAGGAAAATCAATACCATAACTGAAGAAAAAGCAACTGCTTAGACCTACATAGTGCTTATTATGAGTCAGATATTTTAAAAATTTAATCTGCACAGTAATCCTAATTATGTCTAAAGTGAATTCACCAATATCACAGCTGGTAAATAGTGGAGTTGAGATTTGAACTCAGATCCTTTGGGTTCAACCACTGACCTCCTAAGATGTATAATAATTTTTTTGCTGTATTAATATCCATCTTAGGTGTAATTACAGGATTGAAAAAGATGAACTGCTATAAGAGAAATCATTCTTGGAAGTTAAATATTTTTTTTAAAATAAATGCATAAGAATATAAATGTGTGATAAAAAATTTTGTGAAATAAATATATATAAAAATATATATAACTTTATTGCTTTTACCATAGTGAGATAATAGGATAACATCACAAGCAGCCTATTTTTTGCCTATTAGTTTTTCTGTAGAACATCAGTATTAAAACTTTGATTCGATTTGCAGGTAAAAAAGTTTCAGTATTGAAACTTTGATTCTATTTGCATATATATATATATGCAAAATACTTGGAAAAATTATAGAGGATATATAATAAACAAAATGCTTATATCTAGAATACAGGATTATCAATTCAAAAGATTGAGACATTTCCATTTTTCTTCTAACCCTTATTATTTGACTATTTTATCAAAATCCTGTAATAATGGATAGTACAATATTGTTCATAAAAGGATATGACAATATGTAGCAGTTTATAAGAATATATCAATAACAATGAACACAGGCAATAAGGACAATATTGCCTTTGGAAAATTATACCAGATTTGTTTGCAGAATTGTTACCTATGAGTATAAAATTGGAAAGAACATAAATGCCTCGATGGCACTGTATAAATATTGATTTTAAAAAAATATATGTATTATCCTACCTTTATATTGATAATTAGGCATGGAACCTAGAGCAACATAAGAGGAGTGCTTATAATAATTCTAAATAAAAATCAGAATACAAATTGGTATTATATAATGACTTTAATTATAGCAATTATATGTGTATTTGAACAAAATATTGCAAGAGAATAATCGAAATTGTGGGTTGGAGTAGTGAGATGTTTTTCAAGCAATGTTTTTAGAAGAAATAGCCTGGGTAATAGGTGAAGAGGGACATGTATAAGTAAAACACACCTTGGTTTTACAAATAATAAAAATTGAGGACCATTTAAATCAAATGCAGAGTGACTCAATATTTACTCTTTAAGCTGAGTAATGGGATAGGTTAGAAAGAGTAGTTTAGTTTCGTTCCATGTTGTCAACCTCAAAGTTTTATCCAGATATTTGTTTGATATGTTATATCACTGATGAGCTAACCTCTTGAAACACAGTAAAATGATGTTCTAATAGTTATTTGTAAAACATGCTGCTTCCAAGATGAAAGGAGAGGCTGCCTGTTAAAATAGACACAAAGATAAGTGAACTGAACTGAGAATATTTTCTTCAGAAGGGATTCTGTAACATTAGTAGTGCTTAAATATATTGGAAAAGTGTTTTTCGGATTTCACAGCACATAGATACACTGCAAAATACCTGCAATACATGTTATGTATGTATGGGCATAAATGCATGTGCATCATTTAAAAAAATTCTTATTAAACCTGAAAATAAGGTATGGAAGATATTTGCACTTTATTTTTCATATAAAGGCCGAGTTTCAAAGCAATTAAGTTGCTTTTATTAATCTTGGTAGAAATCAAAATTTGTGAAAAATATTTTCTTTTTTTCCAAAATGCAAATAATTTGGTCCAATACATTGAGTTTCTGAATCAAAAGAAACTCTGTGACAGGCCTGAGCATCTCTGTTACTAGAAGTAACAGAGTATAGAGACAAACTAAGGAATTCTGTGTTGAGCCCACTGATCTCACCAACATGTGACTTTTTTATTCTCTCTGCAGCTTGAATCTTTGTCAACTACATTCTCACTACAGCTATTGATACGACGATGAATAAGAGTGTGACTGAATTCATTCTGCTGGGGTTGACACAGAATGCTGGAAAGCAGAAAGCAATATCTGGTGTCTTCTTGATCGTTTACCTTGCAACTCTGTTAGGGAACTCTCTCATTATGGTGACTATTAAGGCAAGCCGGACCCTTGGGAGTCCCATGTACTTCTTTCTCTTCTACCTGTCCTTTGCTGATGCCTGCTTCTCTACAACCACGGCCCCCAGGTTAATTGTAGATTCCCTTGCTCAGAAAAAGGCCATTTCCTACAATGAGTGCATGACTCAGCTCTTTGCAGCCCATTTCTTTGGTTGCGTGGAAATCTTTGTGCTCATCCTCATGGCCTTTGATCGTTATGTGGCCATTTGTAAGCCCCTGAGATACATGACCATCATGAGTCGTCTTGTTTGTGGAGCACTGGTGATTCTGGCTTGGGTGGGATCTTGCATCCATTCTTCAGCACAGCTTTTCTTGGCTTTGAGGTTGCCCTTCTGTGGTCCCAATGTGATTGATCACTATTTCTGTGACTTGCAGCCTTTGTTGAAACTTGCCTGCATGGACACTTATGTCATAAATTTGCTAGTTGTGTCTAATAGTGGTGTTATATGCATGATGAGTTTCATAATTTTGCTTCTCTCCTATGTAGTTATTTTATATTCTCTGAGAAACCATAGTGCAGAAGGAAGGCGAAAAGCTCTCTCGACCTGTGTATCTCATTTTATTGTGGTTGTCATATTTTTTGGTCCATGTATATTCTTATACACAAGGCCACCAACCACATTTCCAATGGACAAGATGGTGGCTGTGTTTCAGACAATTGGGACACCCTTGCTTAACCCTCTGATCTATACACTGAGGAATGCAGAAGTGAAAAATGCCATGAAAAATTTATGGTGTAGGAAGTGAGAAATTCATTGGATAAATAATTTATGAAGAATCTAGTTTATTCTTCCTTAACATCTTAGTTTTTGTTCTATGGACAAGAATGTTAAAATATCCTTACCAGGAAATAGCCATCTTTGGATGCCTCATAATCGAACAAACTATGATGACTTTTAATTGAATTCTATCTATATTTGGCCATTTTCACATGGTAATTTAGCTTCTTGTTCAAATTTTTATTCAGAAAGAAATGTATTGTTTATCAAGGGAATGATGCGTGTGTGAATATCTGTTTCCCCAAATTCCCTTTCTAGATTTTATGCTTGTCCCTTATAGACTTTGTGAACATGAGTTAGTCTATAAGAGACTATATGCTCAAAGAATCAAGGTTATCTTGTGAACCTGAGGAGTAGAGAGAATGATACTTGAAGATACTATTTTTAAATTTGTGCCTTAGCCTGCCTCACTGGAGATCCTGTATGGATAGGCCCTCAAATTTGAATAAAATTTGGAAAGTTCAGTGCCAATTTAGACTTTGAATGAAAAGACTTTTTAAATCCTGTGAATAGTGATGGAGGGGCCTTATATTTGGATGCCTAAGACAGTATCAGCTGTCCTCCTGATACTTGTAGATTGCTCTTTACAATGGATAAGGAGGAAACTGTGAGAGGATATTTGGCAGCTGGAATAAGCAGAAGGGAGACTAGAGAACAATAATTTCTGAAGAAAAATGTTAAAGGTAAATAGTACTTTTTTTCCATGTGGAGAGTAGAAGCCTTAACATCCTTATATTTGAAGACTTGCTTTTATCTATGATCATATTTGCAGGAAGAAATGAAGTTTCAAGATAGTTATATGTAATGTACCTAGAGTATCTTTGCTTCCACTTCTGTGATGTTTGATTTGGTTGTCAGGAATGATGAAATAAATGTATTTTTACTCCTTATAGGAACACTAACTCAAAATTCTGATTTTTAAAAAATTATCTTAGAGTTGAAAATTCAGCTCTACTGTTTCTCAAACTTTGACTTTTTAGTTTTATATGAGACTGTTTTAAAATGCATATTTCCATGTTGAAATTAATCTAACTTATACGCATTACATGCACACACACACACTAACTCATAAACACATAACCAAGTAATGACATGCTATATCAGGACTGAGTTATTATTCTAATCACAATGGCAGCAGAAAGTACTGTTATAAGTGACATTTAATAAGTTGAACTTCATATGCAAATGAAGAATTTTAGTCAACTGAAAGCAAAATGTTAACATGTTGCTCCATAGGATTACCAATAATTCAGATACTGTATAGAAAATTGGTGATGTAATAAACATTTAACTCTTAAAGAGGACATTTGACAGAGCTATCAGTACTATATTCACAACTAATATTTTTGCTTCATATCCCCCACAAATGAACACTCACAGTTTTCCTAATTTTATGTCTTATATTTCTGTTTTTAAAACAATTGACTTTAATCTCATAAACAATATAACTAAGTAAAATTGGTACTTATATAAGAAAGAAATAACTAAAACAAAACTTTAATTTTGTTTCCTGATGCTCATTCAAACCTAATATAGTAGAAGTACAGTATAAGTATGATGATATAGTAGCCTTTACCTGTCTCTGAGAAAACTAAGAAAGCTTAATGAATTTTCTTGGACTGCAATTTTTCATTTCACATCTACTGCCTCCAGTCAAAATTTCTGTTTTAACATGTTGTTATATAGGAAAAGTTAAATCACAAATATTTGTATCAACAGTGGATTTCAAAATTATTTATTTACATTTGAAATGTGTTTATATATTACACCAATTTTAGAGTTGGGAAAAAAGCTTTTAAAATTAAGCCTTATCTCTAAACATGGAAATTTCAAAGTGACTTATAATGATGAGCTCTGATAATGGAGCTTGGGTGGTGAGAACCAAAGACACATTTGAAAAGGTAATGGGAAAAGAGAAAAGAGGTATTACCCTACAAACATAGTAAATGAGGGAAAGGCGGCTTGCAAATCAGTCTCTAATTAAGAAGGATCCCAGGGACCTCATAAAACATATAAGGCATCTATTATCAAATCTATTGTGATTTATATGGTGAGGGAAGCCATCCAGGTCTGCATTCATTGCAGAAGCATTTTGCACAAAAGTGACTGACATTATTATCCTTGAGAGAATCATCAGAAGACTGTCAACAAAAAATAGGGTTATTTAGTGTTTAAGGAAGTATAGTACATGTTACTTCAAAAAACCACAATAACCATGTACCTAAGGGAATATTTGGGACCCAAAAGGAGAACCACTGTCCATATAATAAACACTACTGGTGTGTCTCTCCACACCACACTAGTCAGAGGGAGAGCATAAGACTGCAGCTGAGCTATATTGTAAGTGTTTGAAGAACTTGGACTGACCCAAGGAATTTCAGCTGCTCTTTAATTTCTTTCAGTAATGTTTTACATTTTTCTCTGTATAATTCTTTAAATCCTTGGTTAAATTATTCATAGATATTTGATTCTTTTCATTGCTATTGTTAATCGAAGTTTTTTCTTGATTTCTTCTTCAGACTGTTTATTTCTACCATATGGAAAATCTACTGATTTTTGCAGCTGATCTAGGAACCTAACTTGCCAATTTGCTGAATCCATTTATTAGCTCTAGTAGCTTTTCAGTGGATTTTTCAGTGTTTTCTACATGTAGGATCATACTATTGTCAAATAGTGAATGTTTTACTTATTCCTTTATAATTTAGATGCTTTTGTATTTATTATTTTTGGCTAACTGCTCTGGCTAGAACTTCCAATAAAATGTTCAATAACAGTAGTGACAGTGGGCATTCTACTCTTATTCCTGATCTTAGAGGGAAAGGGAAAGCTTTCAGTCTTTCCCAATGGAGCATGCTGTGAACTATAGATTTTTCATATGAGTTCTTTATTTTATTTTTTAAAAATACTTAGATTACATAAATGTTACATAAAAAATATAGGGATTCCCACATGCCCCACTCCCCACACCTCCCATACTCTCTCACATGAACAACATTCTTCATTAGTGTGGCACATTCTTTGCAATTGATAAATGCATCCTGGGGCATTGCCACTGAGCACGGACCATGGTTCACATGTGAGATGGTATTACTCTCTCATTCTTTTGGATATGGATATCCAGTTCTCCAAGCACCATTTGTTGAAAAAGCCATTCTCTCAGTTGAGTGACCTTGGTGGCTTTGTAGAATATCAGATGACTGTATAAGTGTGGATCTATATCAGAACTCTCAATTAGGTTCCATTGGTTGGTATGTCTATCCTTGTGTCAATAACATGCAGTTTTAATCACTGTAGATTTGAGTATGTTTTAAAGTCAGGTAGTGTGATACCTCTGATTTCATTTTTCTTTTTTCAATGTGTCTTTCACTATTCAGGGACTCTTGCCCTTCCAAATAAATTTCATAGTTAGTTTTTCCAATTCAGTAAAAATTGCTCTGTTGATTTTAATTAAATCTGTAGTTAGTTTGGGTAGGATAGACATCTTGATGTTTAGTCTTCCTATCCATAAACAGTGACTATTCTTCTATTTATTTAAGTATTCTTTGATTTCCTTTAACAGTGTTGTGTAGTTTTCTGTGTATATGTGTATTCCTAGGTATTTGATTCTTTTGGTTACTATTGGAAATAGTATTATTTTTCTTGATTTCCTCCTCAGATTGCTCATTACTGGTGTACATAAATGCTACCATTTTTTTTTTTTTGGCATTGAACTTATAACATGAGAGTTTACTCATTTAGAAATTCTAGAAGCTTTGTTGTAGATATCTTGGGGCTCTCTATGCATAGGATCATGTCGTCTACAAATAGTGAAATTTTTATTTCTTCCTTTCCAATTTGTATGCCTTCTCTATCTTTTTCTTGCCTCAGTGCTTGAACAAGTACTTCTAACTCAATGTTAAATAGGAGCAGTGATAGTGGGCATCCTTGTCTAGTTCCCAATTTTAGAATGAAAGTGTTAAGATTTCACCATTGAATATGATTTTAACTGTGGATTTTTCATATATACCCTTTATCAAGTTCAGAAAGTTTCCTTCTATTCCTATCTTTTGCAGTGTTTTTATTAGTAAAGAGTACTGAGTTTCATCAAATGCGTTTTCTCTATCTATGGAGATGATCATGTGAATTTTTTCTTTTGATCTGTTATGTGGTGTATTACATGGATTGATTTTCTTATGTTGAACCATCCTTGCATAACTGGGATGAAACCCTCTTGGTCATGGTGTATAATTTTTTTGGTGTCTTGTTGGATACAATTAGGAAGTATTTTGTTGAGGATTTTAGCATCTAGGTTCATCAGAGAGATTGGTCTGTAATTTTCCTTTCTTGTGGCATCATTTTTTGGCTTTGGTATTAGGGTAATGTTGTCATCATAGAATGAGTTAAGCTATTTTCCTTCTAATTCTATTTTTTGGAAGAGTTTAAGCAGGATTGGTATTAGCTATTTCTGAAATGTTTGGTAGCATTCACCTTTGAAACCGTCTTGTACTGAGCTCTTCTTAATTAAAGGTTTTTGATGACTGATTCTATCTCTTTACCTATGATTGGTCTGTTGAGTTCATCAATTTCTTCTTTCATCAATGTAGGCTGTTTGTGAGTTTCTAGGAATTTCTCCACTTCCTCTAAATTATCTTTCTTGTTGGCATATAATTTTTAAAAATATCCTCTTATGATACTCTTTATTTCTGTGGAGTCAGTGGTGATATCCTCTTCTTCATTTCTTATTTTGTGTATTTGCATCTTTTTTTTCTTTTTTTCTTTGTTAATCTAGCTAAGGGTTTGTCAATTTTATTGATCTTCTCAAAGAATCAGCATCTGGTTTTGTTTATTTTTTTCTAATGCTTTCTTATTTTCTATTTCTTTTAGTTCTGCTCTAATCTTTATTATTTCCTTCTTTCTACTTCCTTTGGGGTTAGTTTGTTATTCTTTTTCTAATTCCTCCCAGTGTGCGGGTAGGTCTTTGATAGTAACTCTTGCTTCTTTTTTGACATACACATTTATGGCTATGAATTTCACTCTCAGTATATTTTTTGCTGCATTCCGTAGGTTTTGATATGTTGTGTTGTCATTTTAATTTGTTTCAAGGTAGTTACTGATTTATTTTGAAATTTCCTCTTTGACCCACTGTTTGGCTAAGAGTGTGTTGTTTAACTTCCATATTCTTGAATCTAATCTGATTCTCTGGCCCTTACTGATTTCCAGCTTCATTTGATTGTGATCAGAAAAATTACTTTGTATAAATTCAATCTTTCTGAATTCATTGAGTATTTTACTGTGGCCTAGCATGTGGTATATCTTGGAGAATGATCCATGTGCACTCGAGAAGAATGTATATCCCACTGTACTTGGGGGTAGTGTTTTTTTATTTCTATTAGGTCCAGATCTTCTAATGTTTTATTCAACGTCTTTGCTTCTTTATCGGATCTATGTTGAGATGTTATGTGTAATGTTGATCATTGCACATGAAAGTCCCACAATATAATTGTAGAGGCATCTATTTCTTCACTTAGTTTCTCCAGGGTTTACCTCATGTATTTTAACTCACTTCTGTTAGGTCCATAAATGTTTATGATTGTTCTTTCTTCTTGAACACTTACCCCTTTTACTAATATGTAGTGTCCATCATTGCTTCTTAGAATAGTTTTGCATTTAAATTCCATTTTGTCTGCTATAAGTATAGCTACTCTTGGCCTTTTTTGGTTATTGTTTGCTTGTAAGATTTTTTTCCAGCCATTCATTTTCAGCCTCCTTGAATCTCTTGGTCTAAGGTGGGTTTCTAGTAGACAGTTCTCCTTCTCTTTTTTAGTTTTAATTTTATTCCATTGTGGTCAAAGAATATTTGTTGTATGATTTCAATATTTTAAAACTTATGGAGACTTGTTTTGTCACTTAACACATGGTCTATCTTATATAATGATTCATGTTCACTCAAGGAAAATGTATTCTGCTGCTGTTGACGTGTTCTATATGTTTCTATTAGGTCTAGTTAGTTAATATTATCATTGAAGTTTTCTATTTCCTTATTAATCTTCTGTCTGGAAGGTCTATCTATTTTAAAATTGTGCATGGAAGTCTACTACTGTTAATGTAGAATATCTATTTGTCTTTAAACTTGTCAATAATTACTTTGTTTTTGGGCTTTTCTGTCTGGTGTCTATATATTTATAAATCTAATGTCTTCTTGTTGAATTGTCAGCTTTATCCATACACAGTGACCATCTTTAACCCTCATAAAAGTTTTGACTTAAAGTCTCTTTTATCTGATATTAGTATCGCTACCACAGCTCTCTTTTATTTCCTATTTGTCTATTTTTTCACCTTCAACTTAGTTGTGTCTTTGAATCTAAAGTGAGTCTCTTGTAAACAGAATATTTTTGGCTCATACTTTTTATCCTTTCTTCCCATCTCTGCATTTTGACTGCATAGTTTAATTCCATGTACATTTAAAATAACTAATTTTAAAGCAGGATTTTCTTTTATCATTTTTCTGTTTGGTCTCTATAATTCTTTTACCTTTTCTGACCCTCAATTCTTCCTTAAATGCCTATGTTCATATTTATTTGATTTTTATGTATTTTTCCATTTAAGTCCCTTCTTATTTATAAAGACACCAATAATTGAATCTTTAATGTAGTATATATATCCCAATTGCTCACTACATGAGAGGCATCTTTTTCCATTTTGTGTATTTTAATTAATTCAATCTTCAATAGTCTGCATACATACTAGTTCACATTCTATATTTTTGTTCATGCTGGCCTCACTTCCTGGAATATCTTATACTTTGGCAGACTTGGAAACATCTTCCTCATGTTTTCATAGTGAACTTACTTGTCACCTTCTCTTGGAAGCTTTCTGCTTATCAAATGCTGGGCCAAGTGCATTTCCTCTGCACTCCCTTAGTAGCTGTAAATTCCTTCATCACTATATGTATGCAATATATTGAAATTAATTAATTAGTATGCCTCTTCCTTTGGCTTTGCATTTCTTGTCCCAAGGGATTTTGATATAGAGGAACTTAAGAGCCCAGAGCCAGAATGTGTGTATTTGGAATTGGATATAGCAATCTATAAATTATGTGATTTTGAAAATATGTAATCTCTGTGTGCCTCAGTTGGCTCATCAATAAAATTAGGATAGAACTGGTGAATCTATGGGTTTATGATGTGTATCAAATAGACAAATATTTATATAATGCTTAGAAAATTACCTAGGATATGGTAAGTGCTCAATAGATATTAGTCATTTCTCATTAATATGTCCATAAGTTACAAACTTCTTTGATATAATAGGCATAATCAGTAATGTTTAAATAAACTGAAATATTTTTTTATAAAGATTTTATTTATTTATTCATTTATCCCCCCCTTGCTGCTTGTGCTCGCTGGGTCAGCCAACTGCGCTGTGCAGGCAGGCTCGCCTTCACCAGGAGGCCCCGGGAACTGAACCCGGGGCCCCCCATATGGTAAACGGGAGCCCTACGGATTGAGCCACAGCTGCTTCCCTGAATTATTTTTTAAAAACTGATAATCTTTATAAATATTAAAAAACACTCACCATCTTTAAAACAACCAAGGTATTGTGGATTATAGAATAAATGTCTTGGTTTCCATAAAAATATTTTCTTGAGATTTTGATCTGGATTTAACTCAATTTATAATTTAATTTGGAAGAAAAATTTAAAACTTTAAAATATTGTATCTTTGTATCATAAATTTTTATATCTCAGTTTATTCAGTTATTCCTGTTAGTCTTTTGTGATGTTTAGTATTCATCATCAATATTTTACACATTTTTGTTATGTTTTTTATATTTTTTTACTATTTTGAAATTGACTTATTTTATTTTCCAATTGTTTATTGCACTTCTATTTTAAAATATTATTCAGATGATTTTTTACTAAATTTCTAATGAACCCTAAAATTTTTCAATTGATTGTCTTCTGTTTTCCTAAGTAGATAAGCATTTCAGCAAATAATGAATCATATTTTTACATTTTTTTAATATTATTTAATTGACTAATACAGAGTTTCCAAAGTCATAGCTTATGTACTAAATTCACCTGAATGTGTTTTTCATTCAAAGATTGTTGCTCAGCATAGGGTTTTAAAGAAACCGAATTAACCATTGTTTTAGTTTGTTAAAAGCTGTCAATGCAAAATACCAGAAATAGTTTGGCTTTTATAATGGGAAGTTTACAATGAGGCTGTGAAAGTGTCCAAATCAAGCATCACCTACAGACCCTTTCTCACCATGCTGCAACTATGGGGCAGCCAGGCACATGCAGGTGTCATCTAAAGTTGCCTTCTCTCAGAGCTACAGCTGTGGGTGACTAGACCCATGCCAGGATACAATCCTGTCTGCTCTTCTCCCCGCTCTCCTCTGGACCTTGTCTCTTCAGCCTCAAGCTGCTCTGTGGGCCTAGCTTCTCAGGGACCCTGTTCAGAACCCCTTTGCTCGGCTGATTCCAGGGAGCCTTCTTTTAGTGACTTTGCCCCCTTTTCGTGTGTGTCTCTGCTTTCAGTCCATTTATAAAAGACTCCTGCAAGAGGGCCAAGACCCCCTCTGAGTCATGCAATCCAATCAAAGGCCCTCAACTGAAGTGATCCAATCAAAAGTGATTTTCTAGGATCCACCCAGCTCCAAACTGTCAGAGCTATTAATAAATTCAAATCAATAAAATTCACATAAAAATATAGATGCCTGTCTTCTCTTCAAAATCTTCTTGTGGCGTAAATTTGGACATACCTTTTCATAAGGCAGTAACAGATAAAGCTGAGGAGTGGCAGATGTTTATGAATAGCAGTAGTGGCAGGTGCTTATGAATAGCAGTTTGTTCCCTTTCCAGAGGTCATATTCCCACCACCCCTTAAATATCTTCACTCATTTGTTTTATCTGCCTGTCCTCTCTATGTATTTGAGATTGAGAAAACAATAGGCAATAGGATACTCAGTACAACATATAATAATAGCAGTGATAGAAAGTGACCTTTTTCTTATCCCTTAATTTAGTATGTCCTTAACAGTTATTTGACATTTTCTATTTCTGTAAGTTAACTATTTTAGTTTCCCAGATGCTAAAGCAAATACCATACAATGGACTGGCTTAACAACAGGAATTTTTGGCTCAGTTTCAGAGGCTAGAAGGCCTGCTACCTCCTTCTGACTGGCAAACGATCTTTGGTGTTTCTTGGTTTTTCCATCACATGGCAATGAGCATGGTGGCATCTTCTTTCTTTTCCATTTGTTGACTTATAGCTTCTGGCTAATTCCTGTAGTTTCTCTGTGTCCAATTTCCTTTGCTTATAAGAACTTTAATCATTTTGGATTAAGGCCCTCCCTCATGCAGTTTGAGTACACCTTAACACTTTCAAAGGTCCTAATTGCAAGTGGCTTCACACCCACAGGCCAGGCAGATATTATTCAATCCCTAATAATATGTTTTTATCAAGTTAAATGATTTCAAATTTATTTTCAGTTTATCTGAATCATAAGTCAAATAAAATTTTATCAAATCCCATTTTGTCACCTAGGAATATTATATATACATATATATGTATATATTGCAATATTATTAACAGAATTTATTAACAGAAAATTCTGGTAACAGAAATCAGTAACCAAAGGTTGTATCAAAACTCAAAGTGTAGGGAACAGATGTGGCTCAAGTGGTTGAGTGCCTGCTTCCCACATGGGGGGTCCAAGGTTTGGTATCTAGTGCCTCCTAAAAAAACAAACAAACAAACAAACAGCAAGCAAGCAAACAAATGAAAAAACCAAGTCATGGGAACTGATGTGGCTCAGTGGTTGAGTGCAGGCTTCCTACATACAAGGTCAGGAGTCAAACCCCAGGCCTGATACCTAAAAAAAAAAAAGAAAAAAAAATCAAAGGGTATAAAAATTTCCAGAGCTTACCTGCTAAAATGTATTTAAAGTAAAAGACAGCTACCTCATCCAATGTGAACTAATTTTAGTCACTTCCAGGAAAGGTGTAACTAACTGATAGGTGATCCCAAATTATGGGATAACAATCAGAAAATCTCTCAACTATATAATAGGAAGCATAAAACTAACTCTAGAATTATATTTTTTCATTGACTGACCATGGTCAAGTTATTAAATCTCACATATTAGACATATTTAAAGTTAAGGGCCTCATTCTAAGATCCATCCCTGAATTTACATTACGCGATTATTATGAAATAAACATCAATCTAACACTTTTGCAAAAATCTAGCTAATCACATTATTATGTTATTTTTCTACTGTGTTGAGGATAAATGGGGAAACTTTTTTAAATGTACAGTTAACATGAGTATTTTACTCTGAAATATTTTAAGATTATAAGGTGAAGTGTATTCTGTAAATGAAACCTAAAGGGAAAATACAAGGGTTTCACACCATACTATACCTCTATACTACAAAATTTAAAGTCCATCTCAGCCATTGAAAGAATTTTTGACTTTGAGTGACTTTGAAAAGATAGTAACAAAATCTATGCTCTTTGGGGCTTCACGGAGGCCAGGACTTAGATATATCAACTCTACATGATTTGACCCAATCTTGCCACTCTACCCAGATGATTATTTTCCATTCACTCTGATCTTTAATAATTCCTTGAAAATACCATGACAGTTACTGCAGAATTTTCCTGTGTATTTTCTCTGTCCAGAATATGCATCATATCAAGGCTTCCTTCTGATAATATTGATCAATTATTATTGTCATTATTATTAATCTTATTGATTAATACATTTGATCATTTTTCATGAGGAAATCTGAACAAAATTCAAATTCAGCTTGAAATATTACCTGTTATAGAGTTCTATTATCATTCAACAGAAACCTGATAGGCTCCAAGCATAAATAAACAATAATCTTTCCTTCACAGGCTTCCAGTCTAGAGAGAAAGACATAAAGCAGCCAAAGTACACTCAGACAGAGAGATGAGGAGACACAAAGGCACTGAGGTGAGAAAGGGCTTGGCTAGCACTCAAGACAGGTGAAATAAAAACATGGCTGGGGCATAGTGAAAGAGAGGTTAAAAATCTCAAGGTGTAATTGGAGAGGTAGAGGCAGTAATCAGATTAATGAGGGAAATACAAGACAAAGCAAGGAGTTACTAAAGGCAATGGGGAGACAAGGAAAAGTCTAAAGCAGGGCAATATTATAATCCCTCAATTGTAAATAACTTAAATCATAAATCAGTTTGATATTTTCAAAATATCACCCTGGCTACTAGCAGAGAATGGAGAGTTTTACTTCTCCCACATTTCTGACAGAATAAATTATCTTTATGGGGAACACATGACAGTTGCTTACCAAACAAAGCCTCTTGTTTCATCCAAAGTTTCCTCATGGCATTTTTCACCTCTGCATTCCTCAGAGTGTAGATTAAGGGATTTAACATGGGTTCTACAATGATGAAGATCACCACCATTGCCTTGTCTATGGGGTAAGTGGCCATAAGCTTCATGTACAAGAAGATACATGGCACAAAGAACAAGACAACCACCATGAGCTGGGAGCCACAAGTGGAGAGGGCTTTGCACCATCCTTCAGAGCTGCAAGACCTCAGGGAACAGAGGATGACCACGTAGGAGGCAATGAGCACAGAGAAGATGGTCACACACATCACCCCACTGTTGAGGATAGCAAGGAGGTCCAGGATGTGGGTGTCCATGCAGACCATTTTAAACAATGGAAACAAGTGATAAATGTTGTTGGGGCCACAGAAGGGTATTTTGTACATAAACATGAGCTGTATCATTGTGTGCATACTTCCCACCACACAGGCTGCACGCAGCAGCAGGCAGCACATCAGAGGATTCATGATAGTCTGGTAGTGCAGGGGCTTACATACGGCTACGTAGCGGTCATAAGCCATAACGATGAGAAGGATTATCCCTACACTACCTAAGAAAAGTTCTGCAAAGAGCTGGGTCATGCAACCTTCCAGGGAGATAGTAGTGCTCTGAAAGAGGGAGTCCACAATCATCTGTGGGCAATGACAGAAGGGTAGGTAAAATTATGAGGGAAAAACAAGTCAGAAAAAAAATACATAGGTGATCTCAGACTCTGACTCACTGTGGCCATATACATGATTAGAAACACAGCAGAGAATATTTTCCACAGCTCTGGATTCTTTGTAATACCCAAAAGAATGAATTCTGTCACATTGTTTTGATTTCCCATTTATCAAGTACTAATATGAGCTCCAAATGAGAGTTGGAAAACCTTTAAAAAAAGCAAAACACACTTTACAATTAGTGATTATTTGGCTTAATTTATTTACAGAAACTCAGTAAAATCATTTTTAAAAATTTTTATTCATTCATTCATTCACTACCCAAGTCTAGCTTTTAGTATGTGCTAAGGAGTTTAAAAGACAGTTAATTCATTAAAGCAAGTTTTCCACCATACATTTTACCACCTTTTTTCAGACAATTCTTCCATGTAAAATAGGTTTCTCTTTCTCTTTCTTTTCCCTTTACAAATGTTATTATTAATAGGAAACTATTATTGAGCATCTGCTGTGTTCCAGGCACTAGACTAACCCTATAATTATCTCTGTTTTACAGATGAGGGAACTAAGTTTCAGAACGTTTAAGAAACTTAACCAAGTTGGTCAACTGGTGAGTGGTAAAGCAAGAATGTGGATTATTATTTCTGACTCCAGAATGAGTGCCCCTAAACATCAATATTGCTTCTCTAGAAATTGTGTTCTAAGTTTACTATATACCAAACTCTGTGCTAAGAATGATACAATCATTATCCCATTTTTTCTTCAAATGGGTGAAGTCCATTCTTCTTCCTGTGCTCTTTTTCAAATGATATGGTAATTCTTTTATAAATTTGTAATTATTTGTCATTTAAATATTAAATGGTCAAAATATACCATAAGCTAATGATTGCATATTTCCTGGCTAATATAGTTCTCAATGATAAGGATTACCAATTGTGATGCTCCAGCAAAGACCCAGATCTACAATATAACTAATTCTATCCCTCTTCATGAACCTGAATCAGCCCAAGTCATTCCTTTCAGTAGCCACTGTTCACTAAATAGAACATACTGGAGCATAAAAATGGTAACAATTAGACAATTAGCTTTTAAGTTCACTAACTATGTTGCTGGGCACTTAAGTTTACATGTATTATCTCATTTAATATTCATGATGCCTTATGGGATAGGAACCATTACTACTTCCATTTTAAAGATAAAATTGAGGCCTCGAGATATTAAATGCCTCATCTAATATTATACAACAAATATGCTGTGACACTGGTACATTGATTGTGCATCTCAAATTCTTAACTACAATAATCTACAGCTGGAGAGAAGAACAGATTATATGGTGTGGCAGGGAAGTTGCCACTGCAACCAGGAAGAGAAGCTACAATGAGAACCTGGCTTAAAATGCTGGTGGCTTTTCAGCAGATGCTGGGCTGCCACATGGTAGGAAATTTTCAGAGTATAGCTTCCAACTGATATATGTATTATATGACTTTGTTAATGCAGAGAGGACACACTTGGTTTTGACCAACCCTAACCCTCAGCCCCATCCCTTACACTAAGCGGAGAAGGGCCAGAGAAGACTATGGAAGTATCATTACATTCATATGACTTAATCCCACTTGCCTCCACCCTAGCCCCAAAACTGAGTCATTTTTTGAAAAGTGATTTTGAAGTATATTGAACACAGCCTCGGGAGTCAGCAAATGAGAACTGGCTTTTTCCAGATTGTGTCACTCACTTAGTCTGATATTTGGGCATGTTACTGGCACCTGTGAGCCTCAGTTTCCTCATCTGCAAAGTGAGCTTGGGTCACTAGATGAGTAGCAACATCAGGGATTCAGTCCCCGTCAAGAACAAACACTTAGATTTTATTTGCATCAGTTGTTTATGCCTCTGGGTGTGATTTCTTTAGGGATGGTTCATTTCCTGTTAGAAAAAAAAAATTTTAAAGTTTGAAAGCCACAACTCTAAATGCCGTCTAATGCCCTACCAATCCTTATGGCTTGAAACTTAGAGTGCCTATCCATACAGTAAAAAATTATTCAACTTTCTTCACCAGCCCCTCATGCCCTTACGTATTTAACTGTATTTCTCTGTTCTTCTATTTTTACTTACTTCACTTTCAATGCTACCTGCTTCCTGCCAAACTCCCACCAATTTCTTTCGAGAGAAACGCTTTCTATTTGAAGGGAAAATCTACCTCCCTCAAAATCACAGACAAGTCAGTTGCTGGCTTTGTCATTCCAACTACCCCAACCTCAACTTCTGTAGCAGCTCAATTAACTAAAAAGAAACCATTGGTAACATATATGTAGGTCTTACAACGTGTAGACAATGTACAAAGGGCTATTTCTCATTGAATAGTCACAAAGAGCTAACTAGAAAAAGTATTATGATTGTGTGGATTTTCTGAAACAAAAGTAAGAGTTAGTTGCATCACTTCCTCAGAGCTTCTGTGTTAGCATGTGGTTCCCTCCAAAGAATAGGCTATTAACTATTATGCTTCCTAGTCCCCCAATATCTGCACGTCCTGCCTCACAGGACTTCTGTGAGGGTTAAAGGAAGTAATACACATGCAGAAGTTTTAGAAAGCAACATTGAAATGTTTCTCACGGTCATTTCATTATATCTATAATCTCCAACTTTGCTTATTGCCTCTGACCCTGCCCTCTGCCATCAACCAACCCATTACCAGTCTTCCTCCATGCCTCCTTTCCTCCCCAGTTGCCTGCATTCACCTTTACCACCATGGATATTTACTCCACATATTTATAAAAAGTGTGTCCCTGTATAGCTTCATTATTTGATAGTTCTCTAATTTCCATATGTAGATGCTTAAGGATTGCTAATACTTTTACATTTGCCAAAGTTACTAATAATTTACTAAAGACACAGTTCAAGATATTTTATCAATTGGAAGGAAGCTGCAACGAACTGGGGCGGGGCACAGGTAATACTGTGAAACCCATGATCCAGGTTTGAGCAGGGACCTGTTGTCAGAGTCTGCCTGCTATTCCTCTGTTAACCAGGGGCACTGATACATTTACCAGCTGCAATCATGACCATTTGTATTCCCACACATGCTCCAGCCAAACCAAGGACCAAAGAGTACCCTGCACTTCCAGTTCAGTATAGAATCATAACCATCAACAGCCTTCATGATATTCCCCTGCTCTCTCCAGAGCAGGTCAGGGAGGAATAATTTTGTCAAAAGGCTGTTCAAGTGAGAAAAGGGACAATTTTAGTTAACCTTTCTCTTTTTCTTTGCCCATCAACTTCCCTCACTTTTCCTAATTATTTAAGTAGACAAAAAGTATTTTAAAAGCTCGGCAGATGCTACAAATCTGAGGAATATGTAAGAAGTATCAGATGTGGCCCCATTTCTTTTTATGTGGGGCAGGCCTAGTATATTTAAAAAATAACCATTGGGTATCTCCAGACACCCAGGTCCTATATAAGTGGGGATAGCCCCAGAGACTGCCGCCTTATAAGTGGGCTCTATTTTGGAATCTGTGCTCCTGAGAGTGACAGAATTAGACTCTAATAAGTCCTCCCTGCACATGGTTCACCAGTCCCTTCTATTCAAAACTATATGTGATGCAGAAGTTTTTAGGTATACTTCCAGAGACTGGAGCCTCTGGCCTACCTATGTGCCAGGTGTGCGTGAAATCTCGGTGGAGATGCAACTCCTACCCTACAGCTTAATGGACTCATCCAAGTCACCTGGCGAGGAGACAACGATGGGCAAAGGCCATCCCAGGGAATGGAGAGGGCCTTCATCTGCAGGAAGGATCATCCCACCAACCATACCCATGGGATATAAGCCCTCTCTCACTTGGAGGTGGAGTGGACATCACCATCCCAGTCCCCTCAGGATTGGAGGAAGAACTATGGACTAGAGCAGACTTGATGGTATTCTGTTGTACACATATGGTGATTCTAGCAATGGAAGAAATTATAACAATGAGGTGGAGCCAGTGGTCACTTGGCATTTTGGGGGCAGGGAGGGGATGAGCAGTTGAAATACAGGGGCTTCTTTGGGATTTGGAGGTTTTCCTGAGTACCGTTGTGGCAACGGATGTAGGCCATTTTAAATCAGCACACACCACTCAGAACTGTGTGGGAGAGAGTGTGGTCTATGATGTGAACTGTGGTCTATGGTTGGTGGCAAGGCCCCAGGATGTGTAAGTCCATTGAGGGTGATGGGCCACACTTGTGGGAGATGTTTGTGTGGGATGTGGTGGGAGGTGTGGGAGGTGGGCAACATGGGAATCCCAGGGGGTTCTGTGTAATATTTTTGGTAATCTAAGCACCTCTTAAAATATATTTATATATATATATATATATAAATAAAATAACTATTGAAATTACTGTGCACTGAAGAAATGGAAGAAAAATATATGATTTTGCCTTAAAGCTATACAGGACACAAGATAGGAACACTAGAGGCTGTCCCCAGTAGGAGGAGAAGCATGGGTACAATCCCAGAGTTGGGAGTAAGAGACATGACACAGCACAGGATAGAGAACAAGGGCCTTGAAGCTACATACACCAGGTCCAATTTAGGCCTCAGGAATACTTTAACAGTGTAATGAACTGCATGTTATTTAATCTTCCAGGTATTCATGTGTATGATGAAATATTGAGTTTGTATACTTGTGTATGCATTTTAATAAATTTATACAAAATATATTACATTTCATATACATATATATACTGTATGTTATATTTTAATGAATAATTTATCATTGATAGCATTCCATGCCGATATATGGAGATTTATCTTATTTCCAAATTTCTGCTATTACAAAAAGTGCTGCAGTGAACATCTTGGAAATTGATATCTATTCTGAGATAGTTATAGATATGTAAATACAGATTTATGTATTTCTGTAAGATAAACTTTTACAATAAAATTGCAGAATCAAATGGTATGAACGTATTACACTTGGATAGATGTTGATAAATTTTTCTTCCTAATACAGAGAGATATTTTTCTTATCATTCAATTGTCTTTCTTTTTATATCCATTTCTTACTTTTCAAATCTATCATACATTTATCTTTATAACTTCATAAGCATGCTTTCTATATTATAAAATAACTCAGAAAAAATACAGTAAGTTTTTAAGCTAATTTCATAGAGAAAAGACAATTCTTCTGGTCTAAGTAGATTCATCAATATACTCTTTTCAAATTAAAAAATGTAGTAACTATAATTAGCATTTATTAAGCCTAGTGCTTTTGTCACCTCCTCAAGGTCACAGAGTTAGTGACCAGTAGAGACTGGATATAAATCCTGGGAAGCTTAACTCTATAACTCATTTGAATTCTCAATTTGGTATGGGCTACATATAATTTCTTCAATAAAAACCTAAATACTAAGATGATTCTAATGATTACTGTCAGATTGTCAATTTCCTGTGGAGTCTATATACTTGAAGCATATGAAACTATAAGCATCCTGCTAGATTTGATTCTTAATCACTGAAGGACTACAAAATAACCCATTAGTACAAATATTTCCCAAGTTCTATTCTCTTTTCATAAAGCTAAAGATCAATTAGTGGGAGCATAGTTAAAGCAGGTAGAATTTTGCAGGCTGGACGTGTAAATCATATTGTAATTTTTTTTTGAAATTTGGGGTCTACATGACAACTTACACATGTGTTTACAGAAGGCTTCTAAATTACCTCTATCCTCACCATTGCCACCACCACTGCCACCATTCCCACCACCATCTGTGCCTTCACTACTGCCACCACAACCATCACCAGTATCATCACCAGGACTGCCACCACCATCACCAATGCTGTCTCCACCATTATTACCACCTATGACACCACAAGTGCCATCACCATCACTCTCACCATCAACACCATTACCCTCATGAATATATCTACTTAACACTAAATGTAGTAGTTTTTATCATTTAACATATAGAGAAATATGTTCGAATTTTAATAAAAAATATTTCTTTTTTTCTTAAACAGAGATCAGAGACCAGTAGACGGGAAGGAAAGAGAGAAAGGGTCTTGAGTCCTAAGGTAAGTTTAAGAGAAAAGAAAAGAAATGGAAACAACAGGCACACAGATACATACTCACAGGGTGGGCAGGGAGAGAGGAGACAGAGTTATTGAGAGATTGAAGTGAAACTGGAAGAAAAACTGTCATCAGAGTATCTCTTAGTAACTATTTCCAGATATATTGTCTATTCCCTTTCTTGTTGGTTATGAGCAATTTTTGGAAACCTACACAAATTATTTACCAATTTTCATTTCTAAGGTAGTTGCCAATTCATTTAAATTTTAAAAATTTAATGAAATGGTAGAAAAGTAGAGAAAGCAAAATAATATGATCTAACAAGTTAGAACTCAAATATGAATTCAAGTTCATACTCAATATTCTTTACCAAGAGTATCAGTGATTGTTACAGATAAAGCAAACAAGCATCAAGTGTAAATTATTGGCATACCTCAAGAGCAATTTTTATGTACTATGGAATATAATGAATTCTATTAACAATTTTTATATTTTGAAAGTGATTTGTATGCAATAATTATGCAATAGAGAAAACTTATATATTAAATACTTAACCAAATAATAAAGATGATTCTTAGAGCTTAGTTTTTTCAGCTTGTCAAAGTAGAAAATTGTACAAATGAAGGTGCTAAACTCATCTCAAGTATAACCAAATCTTATTCCACACAAGATTCATTCACATTAAACAGCTTCTTCAAAGCTTTCAAGAACCAGATGAAATTATTCCAACTTGTTTTTTTGTAATTGTGGAGGCAAGCTGTCCAGAATATAAATGGGAGAAAAATCAACAATCATTAACTGTTTATCATATTTGTAGAAGAAAGGTTTTGATTGCATTCAAAGAGAGATTTAAAGCAGAAGACCTAAATATCTCTGCACCTAATAAAGAAACAACAATTCTGGTTTACCTACAGATTTAAATTCTCTTCAATTAAGGAGAATTGCTGAAGACATAGCCAATTAGAATTTATATCAGATCCTTCAGTATTAACAAATCTTTGTAAAATATTAACTTAAAAAAAATAATTCCAACTGACTATTTTGAAACCAATTTGAAAGAAGTTTTTTTCAGCTTCTTAGAAGATACATCATGAATATAGTGTTCTCCTCTAAGTAATGGACCTGATTATAAGAGGGCAGAGTGCCCATTTGAACAGCTGTGCCATGGCCCCAACTTGCATCATTGTAGTTACATCACTCTGAAACTTCTTCTTCACTGACTTGGGAACTAATACCCAACCCAGAGAATCCCCTTCCACCCACCTTAATAATAAGTGTTCTTAGAGGCAAAGCATCACTGTAACAAGACTGACAGGCTATTCCATAAGCAGAAACCTAGATCAAGGTATTAACCATTTAATCATTTGTTCCTGCACTGTGATCAGTCCCTTAAATACAAAATGGTCACAAATTAACAGGTCATAAATCAGGTACATAAATTAGGAAAATTTGTTATGAAAAACCAACATTTATTATTCAGGGCCTTTATTCTCATGTCAGGCAGAGTTTACATTGAAGCCAATCACTTGGCATGACCTTCAAAAGTTTTCTATTGACCTATGTGTCATGACTTCTGAAATTCTACCATGAGTTATTTATTCTTTTGCAGTAATTGCTTTCCTATTTACTGAATTCCTTTTCCAAAATATGAATAAGATAAAGACAGGGGATGAATCTCTGGGAAAGAAATCAATAAGCACTTATTTCTCTAACAAAGGGACTATGTGAGAGTGGGGTTCCTGCAAAACTAATAATCAATTAATTGAAAGTTGTTAAGGAAAATGACCAGAAATGATGGTGGAAGTTACCAAAGACAACTTTTATAATATGTCTTAGGGTCATCTATCCATTTTGTTATTTTGGCATCTTGAAATGTGTCACATCAGCACTGTAGAAAGGTATAGACACTGTCCAAAGGACTTGGAAAATCAATTAAGCTCATATAACCTCATTTTTCTACCATGTAAGATGGAGTTACCTATACCATAATGTTGTTGCAAAAATTAAGAGACCCAAGGTTTATGAAATACCTTCTAATGTATCTGACTCGTGGTTGGAATTCAACAAAACTTAGTCCATCCCCTCATTTAAAGGATAAAAAAATAATATTTTATTTCTTAATTGAATGTGTAGTTTAACCTGTGCTCTCATGCAATAGGGTTATATTCTATTTAACATACATTGTAGTTTTTTCTCCTCTTTAGAAGGATTTCTTTTTAAAATACAAGAAGTTGCCTGATGGCAGTTGGTACCCTTGAGCAGTTCTGCAATATTGAAAGCATACTAAAGCCATCATGATTACCGATCTTGAGAGTGTCCAGCTGAATTACATTTCCTCCTAGATTCCTGTCCTTTTCAGATTAGCTGGTGCTAGTTGATTATTTTTGTGTCTCATTCATAATTCTGTTTTAGCACATTCTGTACTGAGTTCTTGATGTCTTTCGCTTATATTTCCATTCATTAGCTTTGATATTGCTTTTTAAATGTTCATTTGTTTTTTGTTTGTTTGTTTTGTTTTTTGTGCTCTGCATGAAATATGATTGCCCTGCAATATAGCTCCATTGGCTTGCCCTTGATTGAATTCCAACCTCATAGGCAGGTCATGATTATCAGAAGATGCAAAGAGGCAAGGGATTTCTTGGTCTTATTTTTGCTACAGATTCTAATTTTACAACAATTGCAACTGTTATCATTTTAATAGTTCAAGTCTTGATTGTGATATTCTTAAGGAATTAGAATTTCTGGAAACCAGTGTAATTTCTTAAAAACATAATGAGCAGAACATTCCTTAGAATTATGGTCACCCAGGATTGGGTGTGCCATCCTCTAACATTATCAGACATTCAACAGTTTCCAAGTGGATTAAGAATGGCATTGAGCTTTGGGAGGAAAAACAAAGCAATGTGAGAATTTAACATAAAATGCCCTATTAAAATAATCTTCAAATGATATTCCATAACTTATACAATTTGCATTTTCATGGAGGAACATTATTGCTGAAAGGTAGAGGTGGAGAAGTCCTGTGACAACTTTACCACAAGTTTCCAATTAGTCAAATTATTCTTTAATGATTGAAGGTATAATTGCAGTTGGATTACACATACTCTTTATGAGTATTAGCATAACAAATGCAGCTATATATTAGTAGACAGAATGTTTAATTGGAATTTTAAATTATGAATTGAAACGCTTTATCTGCTACTTATTAGCTCTGGGACCTTGGGTATAATTAATTGACTAATCTTTGTTCAGCCTTATTTGCTCATCTGTTGCCAAGAGCTACAAGATATCCTCTGCAGTATTTTCACCTTCTAAATCTCCCAGCTGTGTTTACAATTGGAGGAACCTAATTTGCATCCAGATACTAAGATGTAGGGAATGTGGGAATGTGTCTTTTTAAATTTCAACAACCTTTGAAAATGAAGGAGGTTGGAGTGAAGGTCAAGGGGGCAAATGCAAAAATCTAAGTACAAGAATAAAATATGTACGATGGCTACCACAGGAAAGAGTTAAATTTTCATTGGGAGAACTTCAAAGGCTTGGTTTGTTTATTTATTTATTTATTTATTTATTTATTTATTTATTTATTTTAAAGATTTTATTTATTTATTCATTTATCCCCGCCTTGCTTCTTTTGCTCCCTGGGTCAGCTAACCACGCCCTGCGGGCGGGCTTTGCCTTCACCAGGAGGCCCCTGGAACCAAACCGAACCCGGGGCCTCCCATATGGTAAACGGGAGCCCTATTGATTGAGCCACAGCCGCTTCCCCCAAAGGCTTGATTTAAGTGGTAAAGGGAAAATAAAAAACAGAATGAGAATTCCTCAGTGACTGGAATAGTTTACATCCTTAGAGCTCTGTATTCTAAGCCATTTTGCTAAAAACTTAATAATTAAGTGACCATATTATCTAATGGTAAATTTTCCAAACTTACTAGTTAATGGATATTTTAAAATATTTAGAAGATTCATATGGCATAGAATTGTTTATATGCAATGAATTGCTTTTGAAGATTCTGAAAATTTCTGCAAATGTTTTGATGAATTGTTTGAAGTTTATTCTAGATTAATTTAAGTGTTAGTCTATTTTGATTTCACCATATACAACCAAATATCTGAGTATAGCACACTTTTTTATACTTTGGTTCTAAACAATTTAGGACTTAATTATTTATTCTTTCTGTACATATTAATTGAACACATTCCATGTGCTTGAGAAAAAAAAATGAACAGAGCAAATAAAGATTCTTTCCCTCATAAAGCTTCTAAGAGGGTCTAATTCTTAGAATTATAGTATAAAAATGAGGAAGAGAGAAAATAAACAACAAAACAAAATAAATAGCTGGCATGTTTTGTTAGAAGTTTATAAGGTCTATAGAAAACTAAAAGAACCATACGGTAAGGGGACCATCACGACTAGGGGGCAATGTGCACTTTTAAATATGTAGCCAGGGTAAGCCTCATGGAGAGCATCACATTTGAACATATACCTGAAGGAGGTGTGAGACTCAGTTATGTGATATCTGCATGAAGGAGCCTCTCTGGTGGGTTTGAGGAGTGGTGAGCTGGCCACTGAGGCAGGAAATCAGGGTGTAGGAGGAAATGAAGTCCAAGAAGGAGGGGTAGGTTTAGATCATAGGGCCTTGTAGGTAGCTTTAAAGACTTCATTTTTAATGAGAGTGAAATGGCCTGCCATTGGAGAGCTTTGGTCAGAGGACACCTAACCAACCTGTGACAGGATCACTCTGGCTGATATATTAAAATTCACCTGGAGGATATTGGAGGGGGGAGGGGAAGTAGTGAACAAGTTAGGGATGAATTTGAGAAAGCTGGAGGAGAAATGATTGTGACTCAAATCTAGGTGGTTTTCGTGAAGGTAGTGAGATATGTTGGATTCTGAATATATTTTGAAGGCAGAGCTGTAGACATTCATGTCAGGTTGAATGTGAGGTATAAGAGAGTTCAGTAAAGAGTAATTTAAAGGTTTTTGGCTCAGACATGATAAGACAGAATTGCCGTCAAGTGAGAAGAGAAAGGCTACATGAAGAACATGGGGTGGGAACAGGAAACAGGAATTCAATTTGGACATGCTGAAGTTCGGGTATTCATGAGACATACCAAGTGAAAATTCAGTCACACTTATACATAAGTCCTTATATATGATATAAGTCCTGGGTTATGGATCATGGTCTGAGATGCAGATATAAATTGGGGAGTATTCAGTATTTAGCTAACATTTAATGCTATGGGGTTTAATGTATTTACTGAAAATGTATGTATTGACAGAGAAAATATGAGGACCAAGGACTGAGTCTTGGGACACATCACCAAAAGAAGTCAAGGATATAATACAGAATCAATAATTGATAATGAAAAGTAGTGACCTGTTAACTAAGAGGAAAACCAGGAAATGGTAGTTAATTGGAAACAGAGCAAGTGAAGTGCACTAAGGAGTTAAGAATACTCAACTCCCGTGCTGCTGAAAAGTCTATTAAAATGATGGCTAAGGGGAGCAGCTGTAGCTCAAGTGGTTGAGTGCCTGCTTCTTATTTATGAGGTCCTGGGTTCAATCCCCAGTACTTCCTAAAAAAAAAAAGTGATGGCTAGGAAATTGACCATTGGATTTGACAATAAGGAGATCATTTGGAATATCGACAAGAAAAGTTTGTTAAAATTAAGTGGTGGGGAAAGCCTTCCTGGAATTGACATAAGAAGGACTGAGAAGAGGAATTAGAGAGGGCAAATAAAAAAAAACCTTTTAACATATTTTGCTAAGATGAGGAAGTAATAAATAGCAAGAAGGTGGGGTTGAGGAAAAGTAATTTTCAAATTGTGGGAAATAGGACATTTCTATGGTGATATTAATTATCTGGTAGAAAGTAAAAGTTGTGAAGAAGAGAGGAGAGAGAATTACCTGACCACTGCTCTTGAGTTGACAAGAGGAAGTGCAATCTGGTGCACAAGAGAAGATACTGGGTTTTGATGGTAGCATGTATAGTTTAGAGGGAGTAAGATTCTATGGTCCTACGAAGGGAGTTTGACTATGTGGGTATAGACTCTAGAGGGTGGTATGAGCCTGTAGAAATACTTTTCTGATTGTTTCAGGTTTTCACTACAAAATAGAAAATAAGGTCATCATTTGAGACTGAGGAAGGAAAAAGAGGTATTGTGGATTTAAAGAAAGAGGAAAAGGTATGAAATAATCCTTTAAAACAATAGGAGAATAAATGAACTGAGGACTTTCCCTAGGATGTTCTAGTAGCACCAATGAGCCACTTGAGATTCATTGCCATGAATTAAAATGAGAATATTAGTGTGGTCCCAAAGTGACATTCACAGGATGATGGACCAGTTGGCTAAAAATTCACACAGCCTGTTAATCTTTTCTAAAGACAGGCATATCTGCAAAATCCTCTAGGACTGTGGTTAAGCTTTGAACAGCTTCTTAGCCTAATATTTGACTTTATCGCTACCTTGTGGCAAAATAGCATAAAGGCCAAATTAATATAAGGGTTAGAGAAGTACAGAAATTAGCTTTAACCAGGTCATCCTAATCTGAGCTGGGATGAGGTTGTGTGGTTTATTGTTGTTCCTATTAAGAAATGATCCGTGGAAATGGTACTTATTTGAGCATATGTTTTAAATGGCTTATCAACTATGTCCATAGGTGTGACAAATTTCCAAATTACTCTTTTTTTTTCAAATGTAATGTCAACTCCCTAGTAGTAAATTCTTTCAAGACTCTCTAAGTATTTATTTCTCCCTGAAAAGTCTGAGCAGTGTTGTGTTTCAGTTTCAAGTTCTGTTAATGGTCTATTTGTCTTCCCATCCAGATAGATTTCAAAGTATCTTCAATCTCGTAAGGAGCCTAAATCAGGAGCAGTCTCTATAGCAGCATTTATTCCAAAACTTTGTTTCAAGCTTTTTTTATAATTTGTATGATCCTTTCTCTTTATTGCACCTATATTGGTAAATATGGTTCCAATCAGTTTTCATAGCATGTATTGTTAAAAATTCCTGGAACCAGCCTATAAACTTCTTCACTTTAGAGAAATGACTTCTAATTTCAGAGGGCAGGACAATTACCTAAATCGGTTGACATCTGCCAAAGGAAAATTGTTATAGTAGAGAGTTATTCCTTAAAATATACTAGTTCTTTCCTTAAGATATGGACATTCCTGATAAATTTCAGGTTTTTCTTAAAGTCTGTTATGCTTTAAAAATTACATTCTTAGTTTTCAGTTTGATAAGGAGCTGTTTTATAGGAACCAACAAAATGTAACTTTCACAGGATTTAGAAGGTATTTGTGGCTATATCATTAAGAGGACTTTTATATTTGGATTTTTAATATTTGATACATGAAAGAGGAAGTATTTAAATGAAAATTCTTTTTCATATGACAAAACTTATACTTTTCAATAAAGAAAAATGAATCAATGTTGACTTTTTGCTGACAAAGAAATCATATATTTGTATTTCACTTATATTTAACAATTCTGGGAGCTTATATTCCTTTGAATAGATCCTGGTTTTCATTTAGTATCATTTTCCTTCTGATTAAAGAACTTATTTATTACTTCTAGTAGTGCAGGTCTGCTGTTGATGAATTATTTCACTTTTGAATGTCTCAATGTCATTTTTTAATCTTTGTTTTTGAAAGATATTTTTTTCTGAGCATGAAATTCTAGGTTGACTTTTCCCCCTTTGATTACTTTAAAGACATTGCACTATTGTCTTGTCTTAACATTTTTTCCTATAACAAGTGTGATGTCATTCTAATTTTCATTCCTCTGTACATAATGTGTCTTTCCTCTCTAGGTGAATTTAAATTTTTCTCTATCACTGCTTATGAACAATTTAATATAATGTGTTGCCGGGCAGTTTCCTTCCAAATTTTTGTGCCTGGGATTTGTTGGATTCTTATATCTATGGATTGATTTATGGTTCTCATCAAATTTAGAAATGTTTTGGACTTTTTGTTTCCTGTCCATTTTCCCACCCTTTCCTGTGGGGACTCAAACACTCATATAGTAGGGCTATTTGATGTTTTACTATAGTTCATTAATGCTTTGCTTATTTGTTTTCAGTCATTTTTTTCTCTTTGTTTTTCATTTTATATAATTTCTATTACTATGTCTTTAAGTTTCCTAATCTTTTCTTTTCTGTAGTGGCCAATTTCTTCTGTGCCCAATCATCTGCTATCTGCTTTACAGTGCAATTTTCATCTCAGTAATTGTATTTTTCATCACGATAATTTTAATTTGGGTCTTTTTTGTATCTTCCATATGTCTGTACTTATGATGCTTAATCTTACCATTACTTTCTTGAAAATTATGGAATACAGATATAATAACTGTTCTAATATCCTTACTAATTCTATAATATTTATCTTTCCTTTTGTCAATTTCAACCGAATGATTTCTCCTCACTCTGAATTATATATTCCTGCTTAGTTGTAAATTTTTAAATTAATAATTAGATGCTAAACATTTTTGTGATAGTTAAGCTAATGTGTCAACTCGGCCAGGTAATTGTGTCCAGGTGTTTATGTCAGCAAGCACTGGGCTAATTGGACTTTGGTCACCAGTGAGTTTACTGTGTGGATGGCTGATTATATCTGCATCAACCAAGGATATTACATCATCAATGGATGGCGCTTTTATCCAACCAGTTGAATGCTTTAAAAGGGTAAGTGATTTCAACATTCAGAGAGAATTTCCCAGTTCGTCCTTGGACAGGCAACTTCTCCCAGAAACTCATCAAGGACCTTTCATCAGACTTTCATCAGAGGCCCTGGTTTGTAGCCTGCCGCGGAACCTGGACTTGTGCATCCCCACAGTCTGTGAGAGACTCTTTTAAAAACTCATATTATTGACAGATATCTCCTCTTGGTCCTGTTTCCCAAGAGAACCTTGACTAATACAATTGTTAATTTTAACTTTTTGGATGCTGGGTATTTTTATATTTTTATAATTATTCTTGAGCTTATTAAATGGGACCAGATAAGTGTTTATAAATTATTACTAGTTAAGAAATTATGACTAATTTTCTCCACTATCATGGCTATTCATGTCTGAATACCTGTATTAGCCAGCCAAAGGGATGTTGATGCAAAATAACATAAATCTGTTGGTTTTTATAAAAGGATATTTATTTGGGATAGAAACTTACAGTTATCAGGCCATAAAGCATAAGTTACTTCCCTCACCAAAGTCTGTTGCCATGTGTTGGAGCAAGATGGCTTCTGATGTCTGCAAGGGTACAGCCTTCTTCATCCTCTTAAGGCTCTGTGGTCTCAGTGTCTTCTAATCTCAGCTCTAGGCTGGGATAAGTCTCGACTCTCTCCCAGTGCTCATCTCTCTCTGGGCTCCCCTGCGCTGTTCTCTCCACAAGGTCATCTTTCTTCCCAGAGCTTCTGCCTTTTCTATGGAGCCATATCTATTCCTCTGTGTTCTTCTCCTGTTTATTTATTTCCCAGGTTTCCAGCAACAAGAAAACTCTACTCTCTGCCCTGTCATATTGTTTTCTCTGTGAGTCCCTACCCACCAAAGGGGGCAAGGACTCAATGTCCCATTGACATGGCCCAATGAAAGCCCTAATCATAATTTAATCAAGAAAAGTGAAGTGTTTGAAGTTAATACATCTAATATGCCCAGAGGAACAAACCAGTTTAAAAACACAACCCAATATCTATTTTTGGAATTCATAAACAATGCCAAACGTGATACCGTTACAATACCCTACGTGATGACCTCTGATTTATGAAGTTTTCTACTCTGGCTTGTGAGAAATTCAGATTATTTCTGGTTCTCTGTGATCGCTAAAGATTGTTCCTTCTATTACTTTGGAGTGTTTCTTTCTTTGGATTTGGTTAATCTCCTCTTATGTACATGATGATCAGTACTCAGTTGAAGACTCAAAGGGGACATTCCATAGGTTCTCTCTGTCTCTCTGTCTCTCTCTCTCTCTCTCAAGTTCACTTGCTCTGGAGCTTTCTCTGGAGCTCTCGTCTTTCTGGTAGTCTGCCTTGTGAATTCAAGCTGCCTTGGCTTTCCTGAATTCCCAGCTCCGTTGCTTCACTTGAGAGTTCTCTAGGTTCCACCTTGATGTTATCTCTCGGCTCTACAGCTTGGAAACTCTTTCCATGTGTTATGGATTGAATTGTGCCCCTGTCCCACTCCCACAAAAAAAAATTTCAATACTAACCCCCTTTCACATGAATATGATCCTATTTGGAAATAAAATTTTGAAAATATTATTAGTTAAGATGATGTCAAACTGGGTCCTAATCCAATTTGACTAATGTTCTTTTAAGGTGAGGAAATTTGGACACAGTTAGTAGGAAATAGACAGAAAAGATGGCCATGTGGCAGTCAGTCAGAGATTGTTGTCATGGATTGCTGACTTTCACCAGAACCCTACACACTTCAGAGGAAGCTTGGCCCTGCCAACAACTTGATTTGGACTTCTAACATCCAAAACTCTCAGACAATAAATTGTTGTTCTTTTAAGCCATCTAATTGGCATTACTTTGTTATGACAGCACCAGAAAACTAAGACATCATTAAATAAACTGTAGTAATACTAGGCCTTATTTGTATTTCCTCTCACAGGAATCACTGTTATGCACTGCCTGATATCCAATATCTACATCTCACAGATATTAGCTTACAAACAAAAGTTACAACCCCCATATTTGAATGCTCTCTTCACTTTGTTCAGGTTTGACTTCCAACATGAGGCAACTACCACCTCTGAACTTCCATACTCCAAGGACAACCTCATTATTTCACTTTGACTTTGACATCCCACTCTGGACCACCTGGTTCCCAATCTAAGTACTATGTGGACACTTATTATGCTGAGTCTAATCTGAAGGATTTAGGACTGAATTGTTTAAGATGTGAAGGGAAGAAAAGGTAGAAGAAAAAAGAAAAGACCTAGCTAAATAAAGTATGTATGTAACTATAAACCTTATTCTTCAAAACTTGTAACTTAATGGTTGCCATAGGTTTTGAGGGGATGTGGAGGAAGAGGAAGGAATGGATGGAACATGGGGCATCTTTGGGGTATTGGAGTTATTCTGCATGATCTTGCAATGACAGATATGGGCAATTATACATTTTGTCAGAACCTATAAAAGTATACAGTGCAAAAGGTAAACCATAATGTCAACCACTGACCACGGTTATTAGCAATGTTTCAATATTTGTTAATTGATTGTAACAAATAACCATACTCAGGTAGGATGTCATTGATAGGGGAAGATGTGATATGGGGAGGAAGTGGGGTGTATGGAAATCCCCTGTGTCTTCTATGTGACTTTTCTGTAACTTAAAACTTCTCAGAAAATAAAGTGAAAAATAAAAGACACTGGGGGAACATGCAAAAGAAATTATCAGTATACATAAAAGATAACAGATATTTATGATGAGGAAAGGCACAATGCAAAAAAATATTATTTCTATTTTTTATTTTATTTTTTGTGTAATGTTTTAAGTTATTTTATTTTATTATTGTTATTTTTCTGTTAGCTTTGTTGGTGTTGAGGTTTTTGGTTGCAGAATGGTTTGCAGCTGTGGTAGGGGAGGATCACTGGTCTGGGGTGTTGGTCATGGGGGATGTGTGTGGGGTGGTGCACCTGGGGTATGCCTCTAGGGAGTGTTTGTTCATGTGGTTATGAGGTGTTGTCTCAGGGGTTAGATACCCACAGAATAATCAATGGAATATTACTACTGTCTTGGCAAGTCCTGTTATGTTCTCTCAGAGAGCGGTGAGAATCTCTGTTGTACATGGCAAAGGAGGGTGGACCAATGCTCCAGACCCTTGATATTGATGCTTATACTTATGAACTTTGTTCTTGTGAAATTGAAACTTGGCCTAGTAATATATATTGCCTAAGAGTTACCTCCTGATGGCATCCTTGTTGCTCAAATGTGGCCTCTCTGTAAGCCACACTCTGCATAGAAATTCAATGCCTTCCCTCCATTAAATATATGTCCCAGAGTCTTAATCTTCAGTCTGTTCATATGCAAGATGAACCCTGAATCTCATCAGTGTTGCAGCCAATACCTACTCTCTTGGTAATCAGACTCACCCAGGACAACTAATGAAAGAATGATTATGGAAAACACCCATCCCAAGAAGCAGCAACTTCAAGCAGACAATTCCATCCATCTGCACCATGGAATCTAAGACCGCTCTCCATCAGAAGCAGAGTAGGCATCACCATCCCCAAATCTTCAAGATAAATGAACAAACAAACATACAGGGGATATGCAATAGACTAAAGTAGACTTATTAATATTCTAGCAATGGAAGAACTTGTATCATTGATATAAAGACAATGGTCACCAGAGGTTCTGAAGGGAGGGACAGGGAAGAATAGGTGTAACATGGGACATTTTTGTGACATTGAAATTGTTCTGCATAATATTATGATGACAGACACAAGCCATTATAAACCTTGAAAAATCTAAACATTAAGTGGTGCAAATTGTCCAACATAGTGTAAAATATAGACTATGTCTAGTGGCAATGTTTCAATATATGTTCATCTATTGCAACAAGTTTACCACATTAATGAAAGATATTGTTAATGGGGGAAGGAAGGGGGGAGAGTATATGGGAATCCCTTATATTTTCAAAGTAGGATTTATGTGATCTAAATCTCCTTTATAAAATTTTAAGTTAAGAAAAGATAGAAGGAACCCCCTTTCTTCTGTCAGTCAAATTTTGTACTGGATCTGGGAAGATGGCATTGAAGTAGGTAGGCAGAACTCAACTGTCTTGCAAAAAACAATGGCGAAAGGGCAAAAAGCTACCCAAGGGAGCTGCTCAGGGGATCTGCAGAACAGGACAGTGCAGCACATTATCTAGGAAGGAGAGGGACATAGAAACAAAGAAGCCAAAGGAAAATCATGAGTTACTCACTCCTGTGGCTGGGAATGGCACATTTACCCACCCTCAAAGCAGATAGCCTCATTAAAACCCCCGACTCACTGCAGCCAACTGAGTGGGAAAAAATGTTACCTGGGAGGAAGAATGGTCTGGCAGAAAGTGGAGAATAATTTCCTTTCAGTGAGTTTGGCCAACTGAGCCCCCTTTGAATCTCAAAAAAGACCCAAAACAGTACTTTATTTGCCCCAGGGAGAGGGGAGGAGGGATCTGATAAGATCTCTTGTTTGGTCTTCATTTTTTTCTTTCTCTCTCTCTCTTTTTCCTTTTTTTCTTTTCTCATCTTTTTGGCCTTTTAATTCATTCTAAATTTTTTCTGTGTTTTGTTTCTTGTTTCATTTTTTTCTATTCCACCTTTTTTAGTCTTATTTTTTTTTTTTTGTATTTTTAAAGATTTTTTTCATCATATTAAGTATTTATTTTCCTAGCTCTTGTATGGTTTCTCTTCTACCTTTTTATTATTATAACTATTATTCTTTTTCTCTATTATCTTTCTTTTTCTCTGTTCTGAATATGTTTTCCAAGGGAACACAAACAACTACAAGAATATGGAATAAGTGGAACCAAGTGTCAAAAAGGAATCTTACCACAAAAAATAAAAATAAAAAATAAACCCTAGAGAAGAAATAGAAACTAAACAACTGAATAAGCCCAACAAGATAAACAGAAGCCTAGACACCAACAAAAAATTATATGAAATACTAAGAAACAGGAAGACATGGACCACTCTAATGAAAAAACTATTAAAAAAAAAAAAAGGTGGAGATGCAGAATATGGAACAACTAATCACGAATGTCCAAACAAATATCATGAATCAAATTAATGATCTGGAGGAAGAGATAAAGGACATTAAGAAGACCTGGGGGAACATACTGAAGAAATTGTAAACATAGAAAAAAAGATAATGGATCTGATGGTGATGGATGGCACAATGAAAGAAATGAAAAATACTCTGGAAGCACATAACAGTAGGTTTGAACAGGCAATGGAAAGAATCAGTGATTTCATAGACAGTACATCTGATATCAGACAGATAGTAGAACAGATAGGTTAAAAGATAGAAAAAATCCAGCAGGGATTCAAGGAATTGAATAAAAACACAAAAAACACAAACATACACATTATAAGTATCCGTGAGGGAGAAGAGATGGGAAAAGTGGCAAAAAGAGTGTTGGAGGAAATAATGGCTGAAAATGTCTCAACAGTTTTGAGGAACATGGACAAACATGTCCAGGAAGTCCAGCACTCCTCAAACAGTATAAATCCTAACAGGCCCACTGCCAGATATATATTTATCAATTTGTCCAATACCCTAGAGAAAGAAAGAATACTAAAAGCAGCAAGAAAAACGAGATCCATCACAAAGAAGGGAAGCCCAAGAAGTTTAAGTGCTGATTTCTCATCTGAAACCATGGAGGCAAAAAGCAGTGGTGTGACGTAGTTAAGGTGCTAAAAGAAAAAAATCTCCCCCAAGAATTCTGCATTGAGAAAAGATGGGATTCATAAATGTGGGACAGTTCAAAATATTCACAGCTAAACAGAAATTAAGAGAAATAAATTTGTCAACAAGAAACCTTCCCTTGAAAAAGTCCTAAAGGGATTTCTGCAGGTTGAAAGGGACACAAGCAGTAGAAATAAGGTTGGAAGAAAGTATAGGAAAGAAGATTCCTAAGAATATCGACTAAAAAGACTAAAAGAGAAACAAAACAATATATGACATATATAAACCTAAAGAAAATATAGCTATGTAAGTAATGCCTTAACAGTAATAACAATAAATGTTTTTGAATTAAGCTTTCAAATCCAAAGACAAAGATAGGCAAAATTGATAAGGAAATATGACCCATCTATATGCTGTCCACAAGAAACTCACTTTATTTTTTTATTTTAAAATACACTTTAGGTTATATAAATGTTAAATAAAAAAGAGAAGGACTTTCTATATGCCCCAGTCCCTCCCCCTTCCACATTTTGCCACATTAACAACATCTTCCATTACTGAGTTATACAATAACAATTGATGAGAACATATTGAAGCATTGCTACTAACCATGGACTACAGTTTACATTGTAGTTTCCACACTCTCCAGCACAATTTTGTATGTTATGACCAAATATACAATGGCCTGTATCCATCACTGCAATGTCATACAGGACAACTCCAATGTCCTGAAAATGCCCCCAAATTACACCTATTCTTCCATTTCCAATCCTTCAGAATCTCTACTGGCCTTTACATCAATGATAAGAGTTCTTCCATTACTAGAAAAATAATAAGTTTATATAGAATAATAGTGTATGTTTTATTCCATTGTTCATTCCCCAATTTTGAGGCTTTTGGGATGGTGATGCCCACTCTGCTTCTAATTAAGAGGGAGATTAGATCCGATTGAGCAGATGAATGGAATTATCTTGCTTGCAATTGCAGACACTCTCTCTTCCTTGGGATGGGTGTTGTCCTTCATCATTTCCTTGTTAATTGTCTTGGGCAAGGCAAATAAATTGGAGAGTAGGTGTTACAACTCTGCTGTAATTCAGACCTCGACTGGCACATAAATGGACAAAAGATTTACATCTGTGTGACATATATTTAACAAGTATTGTGCTAATTATAGATTCAAATATAAGGGGCAGAAAAGCCATGTGTAGGGAACCTATAAATGAGTCAAACTGTTACACTGGGGAGCATGAATTCCAAAGTAAGGCCCACTGACAAGCTGTTGAATTCCTAAGGTGTCTGCCCTGCTAATAGCTTCTGGATGTCTCTAGAGACCTCAGCAGTCCTGCTATTTTAGACACTGTTTAATGTGGCATTCAAAGCAATCTTGCTAAGACTTGTATAAGCATACCCTCTGGAATAACCTGCTGACTCACTTTCAAATCTCTTAGCCATAAAAACTCATTTGTATCTATCATTTCCCCCTTTCAGTCAAGGTCTTTTTCCAGATGCATTGTTGGGGCTTGGTAATAATCCCTCTGTGCCGGGAGGTTCATCCCTAGGAGTTATGTCTCACTTTGGGGAAAAGAAGTTCATTTATATGCTGAGTTTGGCTTAGAAAGAGTCCACATTTGAACAACAAAGAGGTATTCAGGACCTAACTCTTAGGAAATATGTAATATTAGGCTTTTGATTTCACAAGAAAATGTTCATAAGTACAATCATCAATACTAAGGACCTGGCGTAAGGTTCTCATTCCTTCACTGAGCACTTCCATTGCATTCACAAGATTCTTGCTGTCCAATTAGAGAATGCAGCTGAAATCCCAAGGATAGGAATTCAATATTCTTTCAGTTGTTGTGTGGATCTCTACCTACCGAGACAATGTCCCATGAACAACTGAACATATTCATCTGTCTTAGAGTCATGTCCAAGGCAAATTTCTTCCCATGCATTCCCTTATCACTGACACCTTGCAACAGTGATCTCCCCTGCCACTGTCGTGATCCTTCTGTTATCCAAAACCTCCACAAAAATTAAGCCAACCAAATAGCTATATAATATTTAAAAAAAAAAAACGAAATAAAAATTTAAAAAAATAACCAATAAAAGACAAAAAAAATTGAAATAATAAAATAAAATTTTAGACATTGTGTCTTTCATCACTGTAGGATCTGTTTTTTTCTAAGTACAGTGTCATTTTCTTCCAAATATTCCCCTAGTGTATTTTTCTTTCATTTAATCTTCATAGAAGGTTTAAGATACAGAAAAGTCACAAAGAGAAAAACTCAATTTAAACCCAGGGATGCAAGAAGGTTGCAAGTAATGGTTGGAAAATGATTTTACATGCAAAGAATAACCAAAAAAGGGCAGGAGTAGCTAAACTAATATCAAACAAAATAGACTTTAAATGCAAAACTATTGTAAGAGACAAAGAAAGGCACTATATATTAATAAAAGTGTTAATCCATCAAGAAGAAAGATCAATAATAAACATTTATGCACCTAATAAGACACCTCAAAATGCATGAAGCAAACATTGGAAAAACTAAGTGGAGAAATAGATGCCTCTACAATTATAGTGGGAGACTTTAACATATTAGACAGAACATCTCAACAAAGGATCAATAAAGAAACCCAAAACCTTGAGTAATACATTAGAGATCTAGACCTAATAGACATATACAGAATACTCAAGTAAAGTGGGATATACATTCTTCTTGAGCAAACATGGATCATTCTCCAGGACTGACACCCTGCTAGGCCACAAAACAACTCTTAACAAATTCAGAAAGATTGAAATTATACAAAGAAATTTCTCTAACCACGATGGAATAAAGATGGAAATCAGTAAGGGGCAGAGAACAAGATTACGCACAATTAGAGATTTGGAAGTTAAACAACACACTCTTAGACAATCAGTGGGTTAAGGAGGAAATGACAAAAGAAATCAGTAACTACCTTGAAACGAATGAAAATGAGAACAGAATGTATTAAAACCTATGGCATGCAACAAAAGCAGTGCTGAAAGGGAAATTTATAGCCATAAATGCCTATATTACAAAACAATGAGCTAAAATAAAAAAACTTAACTGCACACCTGGAGGAATTAGAAAAAGAGCAACAAATTAATTACAAAGAAGTAGAAAGAAGAAAATAACAAAAATTAGAGAAGAGTTAAAAGAAACTGAAAATAAGAAGGCACAAGAAAATATAAAGCAAAAACTTGGTTCTTTGAGAAGATTGATAAAACTGACAAACCCTTAGCTAGAATACCAAAGAAAAGTTGAGAGAAGGTAAAAATACATAAAATAAGAAATGAGTAAGCAGATATAACCACTGATCCAACAAAAATATATAGTATCATGAGAGAATACTTTGAAAAGAGAATGCCAACAAGATGCTTAACTTAAATGAAATGGAGAAATTTCTAGAAACACACAAGTAACCTACTGTATTAGTCAGCCAAAGGGGTGCTAATGTGAAATACCAAAAATGGGTTGGTCTTTATAAAGGGTATTTACTTGGGGTAGAAGTCCACAGATACCAGGCCATAAAGCATTAAGTTTCTTCTCTCACCACAGTCCATTGCCACCTGTTAGAGCAAGACAGCTGCCGGTGTTTGCCAGGGTTCAGGCTTCTGGGATTCCTCTCTTCCCGGGGCTGTGTTTCTCTCTGGACTTAGCTCCTGTTTCCTCCACAAGGTCAGCTGTAGGTGATCAGGTGACCGACTTGCTTCTCTTCTCCTGGGGCCTTCTTTCCAACATCAAAACTGCTTCTCAAAAGACTGCTTCAACTCTGTTCTTTGCCTTGCCTTTTATATTCAATCCCCCCCCCCCACCAAGGGGTGGGGCTCTATGCCCTAATCCTAACCTAATCATGCCCAGATTAACAGATCAGTTTACAAGCATGATTCAATTATATTTTTGGAATTCATAATTACATCAAACTGCCACACCTACATTGACAAAGAAGAAATTGATGAACTCAGCAGACCAATCAGAAGTAATGAGTTTGAATTAGTCATAAAAACCTCCTAACTAAGAAGAACCAAGGACCAAATGACTGCACGGTGAATTCTAACAATCTTTCCAGAAAGAACTAATGCCCATCCTGCTTAAATTCTTCCAAAAAATAGAAGCAGAGGGAACATTGCCTAACTCATTCTATGATGCCAATATCACTCAAATTCCACAGCCACATAAAGACACCACAAGAAAGGAAAACAACTGACCAATATCTCTAATGAAGCTGGATGCTAAAATCCTCAAAAAAATATTTGCTAATCATATTCAACAATACTTCAAAGGAATTATATGCCATGACCCAGTGAGTTTCATCCCTGGTATGCAAGGATGGTTAAAATTAAGACTATCAATCAATGTGATGCACTACATTAACAAAGTAAAAGTAAAAAAATCACATGATCATTTCTATTGATGCAGAATAATCATTCAACAAAATACAGCACACTTGCTTGATAAAAACACTTCAAAAGATTGGAATAGAAGGAAACTTCCTTAACATGTTAAAGGCATATATGGAAAACCCACAGCTAAATCATATTCAATGTGAAATGCTAAAAGTCTTCCCTTTAAGATCCGGAACAAGATAAATATACCCACTGTCATTGCTCTTATTTAACATTGTGTTAGAAGTATTTATTGAAACATTTAGGCAAAAAATAGAAGATATAAAATGTATCCAAATTGGAAAGGAAGAAGTAAAAAAATTTACTGTTTCAGGTAACATGATCTTATGCATAGAAAGCCCTGAAAAATCTACAGTGAAGCTTCAAGAGACAATAAATCAGGTCAGTAAAGTGGCAGGAAATAAGAAAAACAAGCACAAGCCAGTAGCATTTCTGTACCCCAATAAAGAGCAATCTGAGGAGGAAATAAAGAAAAAAATTCCATTTACAATAGCAACAAAAAGAAACAAATACCTAGGAATAAACCTAACTAAAGATGTAAAGGAACTGTATGCAGAAAACTACAAAATATTGTTAAAGGAAATAAAAAAAGATATCAATAAATGGAAGACTATTTCCTGTTCATGGATTGGAAGACTAAACAACATTAAGATATCTATGCTACCCAAATTGATTTATGTATTTAATGTAATCTTAAAAAAAAATTACCATAGCATTTTCTACTGAATTGGAAAACTAATTATGAAATTCATTTGGAAGGTCAAGGGGTCTTGAATAACTAAAGACATATTGAAAAAGATGAATCACACTAATTGACTTTAAAACATATGGCAAATCTACAGTGGTCAAAACTGCATGATATTGGTACAAGGATAGACATACTGACTAATGAAGCAAAACTGAGAATTTTTATATAGATCCTCACATATACAGTCCACTTTTATTCAACAAAGTCACCAAGCCCACTAAACTGAGAGATAATGGCCTCTTCAAAAAATGGTGCTGGGAGAACTTGATATCCATATACAAAAGAATGAAAGAGGATCACCATCTCACATCCTATACAAAATTTAACTCAAAATGGATCAAAGATCTAAATATAACAGCCAAGACTATAAACTCCTAGAAGAAAATGTAAGGAAGCATTTAAAATATCTTGTAGTAGGAAATGGTTTCATAAGTTTTACACACAAAATGCAAGCAATGAAGGAAAATATAGATAAATGAGACCTCCACAACTTTTGTGCTTCAAAGACATTTGTCAAGAAAGTGAAAAGGCAGCCTACTCAATTGGAGAAAATATTGGTAACCATCTTTTTAATAAGAGCCTAATATCCAGCTTATATAAAAAAATCCTTCATCTCAAAAATAAAAAGACAAACCCAAATAAAAAATGGACAATATATTTGAATAAACATTTCTCCAAAGATGAAATACAAATGGCTAAAAAGCACATATAAAGATGCTCAACATCACTAGCTATTAGGGAAATGCAAATCAAAACTTCAATGAGATATTACCTTAAAACAATAAGACTGGCAGCTATTAAAAAAAAACAGAGGATGTGGAGGAGAGGGAGCACATGTCAACTGCTGGTGGAAATGTAGAATGGTGCAGCCATTGTGGAGGACAGTTTGGTGGTTCTTCAGGAAGCTAACTACAGAACTGTCATAGAATCCAGCAATTCCACTGCTGAGTATACACCTAGAAGAATTGAAAACAAGAACATAAACAGATATATGCACACCAATGTTCATAGTGCCAGTATTCACTATTGCAAAAAGCTGGAAGCAAACCAAATGTCTATCAAGAGATAAATGGATAAGCAAACTGTAGTATACTCATACAATAGAATATTACTCAGCTGTAAGAAGGAATGCAGTATTAATACAGAATAACATGGATCAATCTAGAAGACCTTATGTTGAGTGAAGATAAGCCAGGCAGTGAAGGACAAATATTACATGAGCTCACGGATATGACTTAAGCAAATTAGGCAGATTCACAGAGCTAGAATCTGGAAGATAGGTTTACAGGAGACAGAAAAGGAATAGAATTTGGTGACCCGATGCCCATTTTGGCAACATCTATGATAAGTTGGGAAAGAAGTAGTTGTGAGTGGATGGGCATGAGAGTGGTGCAGTGATGTGATTGGGTTCAATGGTGCTTTTATGTGAGTAGCAAGGTAAGGAGGTTGGTTGGACTATCCATGGAACTCGGGGGAAGAAGCAGGTCTGTGGTTAAAAGTACAATGTTGGGAATGCTCTTTTGGCAAATATGACAGGGGAGGATTACTGGTGTAGTGTGTCAAGTGAGGGGATATAGGGAATAGGGTACACCTGGGACATGCGTCTATGTAATATGTAAGTGTTCAACTTGTCATATTGTATTATCTCAGTGGGTGGAGATCAACACAATAAAAAATAAAATATTACACTCTCGTCCTGGGAGTCCTGCTATATTTTCAATTGGAGGGACAAGAATCTCTTCAGAACATAGGCAGAGCATGATGAAAGAAAACAAACAAATTTCAAAAGTGAAGGTTCATAAGTACAGTCATCAATATCAAGGACCCATCAATGGTTCCCTCCTCCTTCACTAGTCACTGCCCCTGTACTCAGAGGATTCTTGTCCCATTAGAGAATGTGGCAGAGCTCCTCAGGATGGAAATTTGATATTCTTTCTGTTGTGTGAATCTCCACCCACTGTGACGGTGCCCTGTGAACACTTGAACATATTTATATGCCTTATAGGTATGCCTCAGTTGAACCTACTCCCATGCATGCCCATCACTTGGTATTACAGGGTGCCTAAGAGTTATCTCCTGAAGGCCTCCTTGTTGCTCAAATGTGGTCTCTCTCTAAGCCAAGCTCAGCAAATAAATGCATTAACTTCCCCCCAGTGTAGCCATGATTCCATGTGATGAACTTCCCTGGCACTGAGGGAGTACTACCAAGCACCAACTAGCAATGCAACTGGACAAAGATGTTAACCAAAAGGAGGAAATGGTAAAGACAAATTAGTTTATATGGCTAAGAGACTTCAAAATGAGTTGGGAGGTCATTTCAGAGGTTACACTTATGCACGTCTCAGCAGGATCTCATTGACTGCCAAAGTAAATATTGCCTCAAATAGCAGAGACATCCAGGTACTAAAGGAAGAGCAGACAGCTCAGGAGTTTTGTGCTTTGCCAATGGGCCCTACTTGGGAATTTATGCTCTTAGTGTGACAGAGTTGGTCTTAGTTGTGGTTTCCCTACACATAGCTCTTCTGCCCCTTCTATTTGATCCTATAATTAGTGCCAGAATTGATAGGTGTTTGTCCAAGAAACTTAAATCTTTGGGCTGCCCATGTGCCAGTTGGGCCCTGGATCTCAACGGAGTGGCAACACTTACTCTCCAGTTCATTGGACTCAACCAGGACAACAAACAAGGAGATGATGATGGACACAAACCATCCCAAGGAACAGAGACAGTCTGCAAGTGCAAGCAAGAAAGTCCCACCCATCTGCCCCATGGGATCTAACTCCCTCTCAATTAGAGGTTGAGTGGCCATCACCTTCCCAGAATCCTAGTATTAGGGAATGAAAGATGGACTAGAGTAAAATTACTGGTATTCTAGTGTAGACTTATTGTGATTCTAGCAATGGAAGAAGTTTTTATCATTGATGTTCAGGCAGTGGCCACTGGAGTTTTTGAGGGGAGGAAGAGTGAAAAATAGGTGTAATATGGGGACATTTTTGTGACTTGGTAATTGTCCTGAATGATATTGCAATGACAGATACAAGCCATTATATATCTTTCCATAACTTACTAAATTGTGCAGAGAGAATGTAAACTACAATATAAACTATAATCCACGCTTACTGGAAATGCTCCAAAATGTGTCCATCAATTTTAACAAAGTTACCACACTAATGAAGGATGTTGTTAATGTTGGAAAATGTGGGAGGGGTTGGGAGCAAGACATATGTCTATCCTCTATATTTTTAAGTAAAAATTTTATACTCTAAGTATCCTTTAGAAAAAAATATATACGTATTTAAAAAAAGAAAATAGTCCAATATATCAAGGCTAGTATATTATTACAAGTAACTATAAATCTATCTCTTCAAAAATTGAAATTAGTGGTTACCATAGGTTCCGAAGCATGCGAGAGGGAAGAGGAGAATAGATGGACTATAGGGCATGTTTAAGTAATTAATATTTTTCTGCATGTTCTTGTAATAGTGTAGACAGGCCATTTGAAAATTTGTGAAAGCCTATAAAAGTATACAGTCCAAAATGTAAACCATTATGCAAACCATTGACCATGGTTAGTAGCAATTCTTCAATAGCAGTACATCAGTTGTAACAAATGTACCATCTTCATATAAAATGTTATTAATAGGGGAGAGTGGAAAAGAGAGAAGGCATTGGGTATAGGTAATCTCCTATATTTTCTATGTGATTTTTCTGTAAACTAAAGCATTTTTGAAGATAAAATGAAAGAAATAAGACACTGTGGGAATATACAGAAGAAATTGTCACTCTACACAAGACAACAGATCTTACAGTGATGAGGTACATTGTAAAAATATATTTATTATTTCAACTTTTTATGTTTTTGCAGTATATTTGTTATTTTAAAAACTATTATTATTTAATGTTCTATTAATATTATTTGGTTATTTTATTGGCTTCTTTTTTGGAGCGGTTTTGGATCACAGAAGGTTCACAACTGTGGCAGAAGAGGATCACTGGTGTGGGGTGCCAGTAATGGAGGGATGTATGGGGAGGGGTGCACCTAGGGCATGCCTTTAAAGCACAAGAATATGTTCAATTGTTCATGGAGTGTTATCTCAGTGGGTGAAGACTCACATATTAACTGAAAGTATATCTAATTCCTATACTTGGGAGTTCTGTTACCTTATCCAATAGAAAGGCAAGAATCTCCCAAGTACATGGGCAGTGCCTAGTGAGGGAAGACAGACCATTACACCAGGACCTTGATATTGATGATTGTACTTATGAACCTTTTCATGTGAAATTGATACTTGGCCTAATATTACATACTGCCTAAGAGTTACCTCCTGAAAGCCCCCATGTTGCTCAGATCATCTCTCTCTAAGCAAATCTTGGCATATAAACACACTACCTTCCCCCCAGCTTAGGACTTGACTCCTGGGGATGAGCTTCCCTGGCACTGAGGGATTATTACCAAGCACCATCTAACAAGACATCTGGAAAAAGACCTTGACCAAAGGGGGCAAATATTTTATACAAATGGGTTTTAATGGCTCAGAGATTTCAAATTTAGTTGGGAGGTCTTTCTAGAGATTATACTTATGCACATCTTAGCACGATCTCATTGACTGCCACAGTGAATAGTGCCTCAAGCAAGAGGGTTCCTGAGTGCTCTGGAGACATCTAAACACTATCGGGAGGGCAGGCAATCTCAGGAATTCAACACCTTGTCAGTAAGCTTACCTTTGAATATATGTTCTCCAATGTAACAGAGTTTGACTCATTTATAATTTCCCTACACATGGCACTTCTGCCCCCTTTGATTTGAACTTGTATTTAGCACTACACTCATTAAATATTTGTCACAGAGACTTAAATCTTTGGTCCGTTCATGTGCCAGTTGAGCCCTGAATCTCAACAGATTTGCAACACCTACTCTCCAGTTCATTGGAAGCACCCAGCAAAACTAATGAGGAGATGACGATGGACAACACCCATCCCAAGGGAGAGAGAATATCTGCAACTACAAGCAAAGTAGTTCCATCCATCTTCCCCATGGGATCTAAGCCCTGCCTCAATTATAAACAGAGTGGGCATCACCATCCCAAATTCCTCAAGATTGGGGAGTGAACAATGAACTAAAGTATACATTATTATTCTACTATAGAGTTATTATTATTTTAGTAATGGAAGGATTTTTATCATTGATGTAAAGGCAGTGGCCACCAGAGGTTCTGAGGGGAGAGAGAGGGAAGAATAGGTGTAATATGGGGGAATTTTCTTGACATTGGAATTTTCCAGCATGACATTACAATGATGAATACAGGCCACTATATATTTTGTCATAACCTACAAATTTGTGTTCGACAGAGTGTAAAATATAATGTAAACTATAGTCTACAGTTAGTTGTAATGCTTCAATATGTTGTCATCAATTTTAACAAATGTACCACACTAATGAAGGATGTTGTTAATGTGGAAAAGTGTGGGAGGGAGAGGGTGGGGCATATGGGAATCCCTTATATATATTTTGTAACTTGTGTGTAATCTAAAACTTCTTTATAAAAAAAATAATAAAACTTTCTGTTTATATAGTCTATCAAAATCTAGAAAAACTAAAGTACATCCCTTATCATTGCTATTTTTTCCTGAAGAATAAGGCAATATTATTTAAAAAATGAAAGAAACTGCATGTATTGAAATGAGGATAGATATGATAATTTTACCATTATTTGGATATTATATGATTGTGTACATGGAAAACTCAAGAGAAGAAACTGAATATTTAATACATTAAACAAGATAATTTATTAATGTAGCTAGGTAAAAAATCACATAGATCAAATTTCTCGTATCTAAAAATAAAGAGCTGAAAAATAATGAGGAAAGAAAAGTTTTATTTCAAATGAAACAAAAATCTTAAAAACCTATATTAAATTTACAAAAATATAAATATTGTATCAAAAAATATTGCAAACTTTTCCTAAGCTATACAAACAAAATTTGAACAGAATGCTGTAGCATGTTGTGCTTAGGAGTAAGCACCATCCTAAAGATGTCAATATCCTAAGGTTTCTAATTCTCCACAAGTAAACTGACAACAAAAAGTTCCTCTAATTGAATCAGTAACACACTTTTTAACAAGGAAATTTTGTACATAACAAAAAATAAACATGCCAAATGTGGTCAGGTAAATTTGAGCAAAATAGTGGCAAGAAAGGCTGGTCAGACAGCACAAAGCTTCAATAATTAAATAATTGGTATTGCAAAAAGAATAGACAGATTAGTGGAACTGAAACACAACATACCCCCAACATAGACCACAATAGATATGAAATTTTAGAATAAGTTTAAGTTGGCATCTCAAATTAATGGGATAAAGGAATTATTTTAAATAGTTTCCGGGACAGTGTGTAGCTATATGGAAGAATATTCTTTACACCTTAATGAATACCAAATGAATAAAACTTTAAATGGAAAAAAAATTTATAAATACAGTAGAGGAAATTTTAAAAATTGTTTTACAACCTTTCAGTGGTAAAGGGTTTTCTAATGGCACTAGGGCAGTTAGATGTGAGAACATTTCATAACAAGAGTAAGAAGATATGGAAGTTAAAGACTGAAGATAAATGACAAGGAAAATAATACAGTAAAGGTGGCAATTTTCTTAAAATTACGGTGAGGAGAATGACCTATGCTTGATTTTTCAGCAATCTCTTCTGAGTCTATGAATATTTGTGGATAGACATAAAGGCTCAAGAATGTCCAAACTCATGTTTTCAGAAGAGCTTGGATTCCTATGATTAACTTGTTTGAGAATCTAATTGTTCACAGGTACCTTTTCATTCCTCAGGCTTATCAAATCTCTAAGGGCATGGTATGAGACAGTGATGCAGAAGAAGGTTTGTGTAGAAGCTGCTGAGCTGGGCTGGTGTCCAAGAAGTTTATTGGGTTCAGGAAACAAAGAAAAGATTGCAGTGGGGGGAGTGCTGGGAACTAAGCCTCTTTACATGTTTTATGTGTGAGCATTTTATAAGTTTAGGTATAAACATGGATTTATTTTTGCAAATGTTAAGATGCAACAATATTAGTGATGCTTATGAAATTGTACTAAATAGTTAATTAACAAGTTTCAATTAGTTTAAAATAAGAAAGTAGATTGAAAGCTAATACAAATATTTAGAGAGTTCATTGGCCACATAAAATGTTAAGAAGAATAGTAAAGCCTTTTTATTTTTTTATTTTTTTTTAGGGTTATGAAATAGGAAGTTAAGCCTTTATTTTTTATTTTTTATTTTAATTTATTTTTATTGTGGGTAAAAATCAAAATTCTCACAATACATACAAACATTTGCAAAATGATATATAAATATATATGCATATATGTGTATTTGCTTACAAAAATGTTATTTATATAAATTGAGCCAAGAAATTGTTGTAAAAACTAGAATAATTTTAAATGAAGGAAAAATAACTTGGATTAGTGTATGTCAAAATTTTAATCTTTATGTAAAAGTTTTATTTTAGCATATATAATATTAATAAAAATTAACCTCTAAGAATTTTATTTCATTTTTAAATATGTAATTTGTTAAATTTAGTTTCACTTCAATTAAAGTCACTCTTTGAAAATTCTTCACATTATGTCACAATGGATTAAAAACAGAATGTCTACTTTGCCATTTTAAAATTAAAATGATGCAAATTCTCCAAAAATGTATAACGACATACATGGTAAATCATATGTTTTTAAATTCAGATATAATAAATAATACAGAGAATTAAAAAAATATGTTAGAAAAAATAAGTTAAATAAGATCATTAATCAAGCTAAAATGAATGTAATCAGCTGGTTTTGTAACATTGGACAGCTGCGGCAAGAGCAGAAGTGGCAAAATATATGTTGAATGGCATTTGTTTCTATCCCAAGTACTCACAGACCCTGAGGCTAGAGTTTGTCAAAGCCAGTAAGAAGATAACTAAGAACAAACTAATGAGCACTTGGAACCCCACTCAAACCCACTTCAGTCTGGAAGCATGTTTCATTATGGATTCCTGTGACCTAAGGTGGGAAGTTCAGATCTCTAAGCCCCCAGAGGCCTGGATGTGTACACAATATGCCCCACAGAGTTATTTCTACATATCACCCCAGATTGGTTTGCTTAAACTTACACTACTGATATTACAGCAGCCTCCCTACATTCTCAGATGTGCTGGCACACTCTTTCTGATACCACAGAACAAGAAAAGAAATCTTGGCCATTGTTAATTATTCAATCTCATTTGAGTATATAGAAACCAGACATCAATTTCTGTTGCAGCACGTTCTGCAAGGAAACAATCCAGGGAGATCATTCTGGAAATCTTCTTGATGGGTATCAGAACCAGCACCTAAAGCATCCACCATCCCCAGGTGGCCCGATGAAGAGCTTATTTTCCTTCCCTCCAAAAACTGAACATATATATTTTTAAATATTTACTTATTGATTTACTTTTACCCATTTTTAGCCCCCTACCCCCAGCTTTTGCTGTTTTTGTGTCCATTTGCTGGGCAATTCTCTGTGTCTGTTTCCTGCCCTCTTTTCTCATCCTTCTCCTCCTGTTTTCACCGGGTCTTGATCCTGGGAACCTCCGATGTGGGAGAGAGGCATCCTACCACCTGTGCCACCTTAGTTCCTGGTGTTTCAGTGCATCTTATCTTGGATTTTCTGTGTGTCAATCTCCTGTTTTGTCATCATCTTGCTACATTGTTTGGCAGGGCCTGACAGTGCACCCACTCATGGGTCCTGGTGGCACACCCATGCACAGGGCCTGACAGTGCACCCATGCACGGGGCCTATAGGGGCTCCGCTGCTTTCTGGGCCTGATGGCACATTCATGCGTGGGGCCTGGCGGACTCACCCGCTCGTGGGCCTAGTGCCGGGCCTGCGCATGGGGCCTGATGGTGCACCCATGAACGGAGCCTATGGGTCTCACTGCTAGCAGGGTCTGATGGTACACCCGTGCATGGGGCATGGCAACCTATGCGCCTTGTATATTTTTCTTTACTTTTTATCGGGAGGTCTTGGGGATCAAACCCAGGTCCCTCCATATAGGAGATGGATGCTCAACCACCTGAGCCACATCTGCCCCCAAGACTGAGAATTTTAAATTTGATCCAGTATACTACTTTGAATTTTTCTTTCTGTCCTTTTTCTTTCCTGCTGTATCTTGGAAACTTTCTTCACATCTCATTGGAAGAATTCACCCAGACCCCACCCAATGATCACCATCCTTTACAATCATCCAAAAGAAACAAAAAATAAAAATACTATTAAAAGACTAATTCCATATATCTTAAGATATTTGTTGAGTGTGTGCACACTTAGCAAGTGCTTGTGCACTGTTGAATATTATAGAGCAATGTTGCCTTATCATATAATTTTATTAATAGCGTGAGGCAAGAAAAAGAAGAAAAATGATTCCATTATTTATCTATGAGGTATTAGGTTAAATAAAAGGAAGGAAGGAAGGAAAGAAAAAAATTGCACAATTAAATTTTCTTTGCCATTCTATTCAATTTTGCTCCTGGACTGATTTTCTGCCAATTGCAGCTGCCATATCTGTGTTGACATTTTGGAAAGGGGAGAGTATTATAATTTTTTATATTACAAGGATGTTAATATGGCTAATATAAGGAATGACATGCTAAAGAAAGCCAATTTGGAAAAAAATAAGACAAATAAGACATATTCTTAGGTACATACAGAATGTTCACTAATATTTGAAAGTCATATATAAACACAGAATGTGAATGCTTTGATTAATTTATAATAGTTCTGTTATGCAGATTGGGCATGATGGTAACATATACAATCATAACTCTGAGAGATGGAGATGTCAGAAATGACCCTGAAGTAGGTGTTCAGCTCTTTGGCCTTAAATGCTTTAGTCTAAACTGACACATGATTTTGGCTGATTACTAAGGCTGAAGCTGAATTTCAGAAAATTCCTATTTAACAGTATTCTACAAGGTACTTAAATTTGAAAAACAATAATCCATACCCTAATATAGTACCCTCAGGTACCACATATATAAACCATGAAAGCTTCCAAAGGAAATGCCAGTCTTGAATCTAAAGAGGTAGCTATGCCATGTTTTGAATGCCAGGGAGGGGAGAAGAGGGGTCTCAGAAGGATGTTATGTGTAAGAACTGAAAGTTGGCATGAACACATGGGTGGTGTGAAAGGAAGAAGTCCTGAATCACAGTTCTTTTCCAGGCAGTGCAATGGAAAGAGAAACACACGAGGTGGCTGATGTAATGTCTTCAGAGAATATTGTATTATGTTGAGGAAATTGAAGTCTACTATTGGGATCCATTTTCAGTAGTTCAATAGTAGGATTCAACTTTGAAGCTTCTTGCCAAGGAAATTTGGCTTCTAGTGCTTACCACTAGGGAGTTGATAAATAACAGTGCCTGTTAGCGTGGAAGAAGTTTTTGACACCAAGCATTCTGAATAATTAAGGCATTGCATCAGTCTTGGAGACCAAGAGACTATGTGGAAAGGACGCATTGTCCACAATTTGCTGTATATTTGAGGGAATTCAAATTTCCTTCCCTGCCTCATAAGCCACATGCAAGGGCTGGAGTTCTAGGGAATCTGTAAGTAGGACTGATCTAAAAATTCATCATTCTCATCACCTCAATACAGCTCATGATTCCAATAATAAATTTTACCCTAGAGAAACACTTGACATATACATATAAACCTCTATATATTCATTAATAAATCATATTGGATTTTTAAAGTGTGAAATAGAATGAAGAAAAGTCTATCTTTGATTATGAAGTCTTTCCAAGTCCTACACTTTAAAGGATTTCTTAAAAGCTGAAACACCTGAAGTCAGAATCTGACATTAGATGGTATCAGGTCCACTTGAGACTCAAGGTCCTTAAGTTTCATCTATTTCTTCACCAGTGTAACAAATAGGTAAGGGAGTAAAGGTGAAGTTCCTCATTCTCATTTTCAAAACAGATTTTTTCTTACTTGTCCAGACTTTGTGGGCCAGGTTATATTCTTGGGGAAAAAAAGAATTATATGATATCATGCAATGCTCTAAGAGTCTTCATTATCATTCCTTTCCTAACCTCTGAAAGCCTGTCTTACCATTTGCCTCAAAATTCCTTGAATGAAGAAAGGTATGAATGTATGTTTGTAAATGTAGTTACAAATATTTTTATAAATATGACTCTTATTAATAAAAGATAAGTTCTAATCTCTAACTTAATTTTCTAGACCACATTTTAATAATATTTAATAAATAGGAAAAAGACTTTCTGCCATCCAAGAAACTCTTTCTCTCCTTCACAGGGAATCATTCTATTTTAGTGTTCTAAAAATTGTATTCCAAATGTGACACAGATCAAAGGGCTACGAATTGACATTTAAAAATTCACATTAAAAATATAAACACAGGCTATTTTGTGGATAAAACAACATGATTAAAACAACAACATGAATATGGCATAGCCACAACATGAATATGGTATATCTGAATATGGTATAGCAGATGCAGTGAAAATGAATCTATAGCTGCCTTAAACAATCAATATAAAACTTAGCAATTTAAAGTGGATTTTTTTTAAAGGGAAGTTCCTAGGAGACTGCTTTTGAAGTATACTAAATTCTTTAAAACTCAAAACAGTCAAAACTATAAAAATACAAATGTGATAAATATATATATATTTTTTAAATGCAAGATGATTATACATTTAAAATCAGGTTATTGTTCACCTTTATGGTTAAGCAAGTGGCAGGATCGAAAAATTCTCAAATGTAGATTTCATTATTGGCAAATTTTTAGTTCTTGGAATGGGAGGTAAGTTTACAACTATTCATTATATTATGTAAATAAATATAAAAAACAATAATTCAAAATAAATAAAAGATGGTATAAAAGTTTTGTTATGGGAAGCGGCTGTGGCTCAATCAGTAGGGCTCCCGTTTACCATATGGGAGGCCCCGGGTTCGGTTCCCGGGGCCTCCTGGTGAAGGCAAGCCCGCCCGCACGGCGTGGTTAGCTGACCCAGCGAGCACAAGCAACAAGGGGGGGATAAATGAATAAATAAATAAAATCTTAAAAAAAAAAAAAGTTTTGTTATGGCTGAATTCTAGAGTTCACATTTTATTATAAGAAGTGGTTTCTTCTGTTTATATGTTGTCTTTGCTTCCTTTGTGTTGATTTCATTTTCAATCAAGCTCTCTCAACTCACTGTGGTAAAATTACAGGCAGGAGCTCTGTGTCTATCTTCTCAGAAGCTCTATTAGGAAAAAGAGGGTGACTTTCCTAAATAGTTCCAACAGAAGTACTAAGTTTGCATCTATTTAGTTGATACATCCCTGACTCATACATTCTTACAACCTGGGTTAAGAGATATTTTCTGATTGTCCAAGCAGGAATCATATTGTCACCCTTGGAAGACAATAATACCCAACTCATATATATATATAAATATACATACTGAAGATGGAAAAGATGTGTTTCCTTAGAGGAAAATCAGAATTCAGTTACCTGATGCAGGAAAATGGACTCCCCTTATGTACAAACAATCAGAGCCCACCAAGACTATTTTTTGGCATCCTTTTGAGGCAATTAATATGTATCTGCAGAGATGCTTAGATATTGTACCGCAAAACAAGATACGTCCACTGAAGGCTGAATGCATCCTCCATCTTGATGCTAAATTGCACCACAACCTCATGGAAAATACCAGACTCTATTTTGGATATAACTTATTGTTTTCAACATTCCATTTGATGTTGTCTCCCAATGCTTTTGATTCTCAGTACGAGTAAAATAGATCCAAGAAAGGGATTCCTAGAGGGATATTTTTTTTGTACCATGTCCTCAGCTCACCTCTATTTGCTGTCGTACCAAATTCATGGTCTTAGTGCAGTTCAGACAGAACCAACTCTACTTATATCATTTACCATTACATAGGCAAGTTTTCAGAAAAGGTAATTATAAAATTTTCACTCACCTTTTTTCAATATGATGTGTTTGCTTTATTCATTCATTCACTTACTAAACAATTGATTATGAAACATGTTCTCTAAAGTGCTGTTTATCAAATAATTACTATGGTTGATATGTTGGAGGAAAAGCTATTCATGATCCCTGTTCTCATTGAGTGCCTATAGTTTATCAAGACTTGGTAAGAGTTTGAGCAATGACAGTGGAATTCTTTACTGTTTTCTATTCCTTATGCAAATGTTTCCCATTTTAAATTTCTCTAGTAATTGTACTCTTCAATCAGGGTTTGCAAGTGTATGAATTTTAGACACTAGTGCTCATGTGGCCTTATGCAGAAAATACTCTTTCCTGCAACTATACTCTTTGGGTTTCACTTGTTTCATGATTTTACTCATCATTCTTTGAAATTACATGTTTAGCACCTTCTAGGATTCTTTTCTATCTCTTCCAGTTCTTCAATTGTTGGGATAAGCCTATATTGTGTTGTTGGTTCACTACCCCAATATCTCTGCCTGTTTGCATTGGGTGATTTCATCCAATCTCATGATTTCAACTATCATTGACAAATAGTGATTCCCAGACCTAGTACTGCAGCCCTGACTTGAATTTTATACTTTTTAAAATCCAACTATCTATTAACAATTTTCACTTGTATTTTCTTTGAACACATGAATTTCAACCTGTCTTCATTACCTTACAATTAATTCTAAGCTCCCGAAACTGATATACCATTTCTTAGCTATTAGCTGTGTCTTTCATCATGATTGTTTTCTAGTACATCCTGGTTTTCAGTTAGGTTATGAGGAAAATGTCTAGAAAGGGAACAACTCACGGAGTAAGACAGCCATTGGTAAGGATTCCAACACTGAAATTACTAAGTGTGGAACCTGGGAAAGCTGATTAGTTTCTATGTATTTCTGATTTCTCTCCTCTGAAATGTCACTATTAGTACCTACATCATGGAATCATTATGTGAATTAAAAGATGTATCTTATGTAAAGTGATAAATCCAAAGCCTAGTATATAATATATATATACAATCAAATTTTTATTGAAGTTTTTATATCAAATTTAACACAAATGCATCCTTAATAATACCTTTAACTAACATGAATTAGTAAAGCAAATAGAAATCTATTTGAAAATATAAAGTATCTATTCAGTTTGAAGCAATGTTTATATATATATATATATATATTCTCTCCCCAAACAATAATTAATGTATATATTAATCCTCAGTCCCCTTGATATAAATCTCTGTTTACTTTATAGGAGATATATAGACTCTTCAATATAGATCCTCAGGTTGTACAACACCATGTTGCCCCTCGCCCCCCCCCCGCAGAATAGTACCTTACAAATAAATGATCTTACTCAAATAAAGTCTGCCTCTTAATAGAGGGAAGGGTAACTTAGGGTATGAGGTGTGTCTGAAGTTTAATTTGATGATCACTTTCCTCATTTATAAATGACCTAGTCTTTCTTCTGCCTGTTCTCAACTCCATTCTCATATAATTTGAATTTTTCCTTTTTTTCTGGTAAGTTTGGTCTTCTTGAGGCTCTTTTCACCTCCAAACCCTTGTTACTGTGTATGAGGAGAGTTTAACTTGGTATTTTTACAGTTCCAATAGACAAACTAAAAGTTAAACTTTACAAAATCTGGCATGTTTCTGACTAGCAAAGAAAGAAAAACTTTAAGGAACCCTACTATCTAAGGTACCATTGGCTTACATCCTTAAGTTTTAAAATATTCCCTCTGGAATGTAGAGAGGAAATTTTTTTCAGCATTCTATAAACAGACTGGTTTCAAAAAGGGATGAACAAACTTGACCCTAATTTAGACAGTCTTATAACAGATAAATGACAGATTATTTCCATCTATATGAACTCAGGGATATATCATTACAGAATAATCCCACATAATCTTCTCATATACTTGCATATATCTTATGATTTTACTGTACCCATATCCTCTGAGAAAGGAATAGAAAAAATGAACAAATCAATGATTTTAAAGGTTAAGTGTTAATATAAGGAATAAATATATGCTTTGGAGAAAATCAATCTTTTGAACTCAATAAATATTTCGTGAGCACTTGGTGTGTAAAAAAGTTGTCAATGTTTCAATGGGATAGAAGAATGCATTCCTTTCATGTCTTAAGATTTTTTATAGTTTCTTGAAATGACAGAGTATAGAAAAGTTTAAAGATGCTTTAATGTAGGGTAGCAGGACAAGATAAGTCCTCACTAAGAACTGTGGGTGATAGAAGAGATAATACCTAATGAGAAATTAGAGAAAAAATTAATGGAGATGAGGATCTTGATATAGTTTCTGGATATTGCCAGATTTTCCATATCTGTTTGGCAGCATTGAATCAAATACTGCATATCACAATATAGAATTATTACTCCTCTCATGTTTCCAAACATGATATCAAAAGAATATAATTTAAGTTGACACACACTTCTGAGATTTGGTTAGACAATTTGAATAAGTATTTTTCAGAGAGTTCAGAGCATACATAATGATGAAAAGGATAAAAACTATATAAAGAAGCTCAATAATAACATTCCCTATATGTTGGTGGGGAGTTCCTGAAAATTTGTCCCTGCCCAACTTCCTTCCCCTTGTCATCTTGTTGAACAGTGTTTCTCTACAATGCTCATGCTTATCTGCATGATAGGATTTGGAGAAACAAAGAATTATATGTTAATTTCATGACATTTGGGACAACAAGATATAGGAAGCATAGGCAATAAATACTGAATTTTATGACATCCTTTTAGTTTTCTGGCCAGCCCATTTTCCAGGATATCTCTTGATTGATCAGATAACAGGACTCATGGGATTAATTAAATAGTATGCTGATTTCAAAGAAGATAGTTAACATCATTCTTCAGTCTTGGCTTTTGAGAGTTAAAGAAGCTGGAACAATCTGTTAAACTTCCCAAAGAGAATGGACTCTACAGAATAGGAATAAAGTGAGTGTAGTGATTATCCTAAAGATAGAAGCCTCATGTAACTGAATTTGTGGAGGTCAGTTTAAGAGAGTCCTTAAGGAGGAGCAATGCTTCTCAATGTAACCCCAGGAAAAAATAACAGCTTCTTAAGCATAGATGGAGCCACATCACAGTCTGTATTACACCATTATGTATTTTCCACCTTCCCCCCACTACTTTGTTTTCAGCATTTCTTTGTTCCCCCCCTACATCAAATCTTCCATGTATATTTTGCTTTGTTTTGACAAATTTAGCCATTCAAAGGCTATTCTAAATTTAGCCAATCTTGTTTGAAGAATTGAGGCAAGTACAGTAGTTATTAGAAGATGTGCTATTTTACCAGAGCGATTTTGTCTCCATAACATTGTAACCTATTTTTGCATTGCAGATTCCTCTGAGAACCTGTTGAAAGGTGCTACATACTCCCCTGGAAAAAAATGGGCATTTGTTCTTACATCAGTTTTTAAAGAATATAAACAAAGTAAAATGTTCTCTATTTGAATCCCCTAAAGACCAAGGATTAATGTAAAAAAAAAAAAAATCCAGTTTTTAAGGTAATCGTTTTCTTCTATCATGATCTGGGTTTTAGCCAACTTTCAACTTTTAAATTAGTGGATTGGAGGTATAGATGGGATGGGGGTGCACAACAGACTAAGTAATTTGTTATATTATATTTACATATATAACATTTCTTTTTATATTTTTACTTGTGTATATTGTGCCTTCTAATGTCATATAGGCAAAAAAGATATAGAAAAAAGTTTCTGTTCTTGCATATAAAGCCCATGATAATGTTCCATTCTAAATTTGGAAAACTGTTCTTGTTGAAAGAAGTGCCATTTCAAAGTTCTATAATCATTGACTTTGCCAGGACAAATTTAACAAAGAACTCAGTTACCAGCTATCCACTATCCTTATTTTCTAAAACCATATTTCCTTCCCTCTTCTGCTTCTCTGCTTTCTTCTAAGAACATAAGATTTTCAGAACCAGGATAAAACAATTCCCATTGGGGATTACAACCATGATTTGGTCCCAAACCAACTTCCCATCGATAACCCCTCTCACCCACTAACCCAGGTCTAAAATTCTTAAGCTAAAACTTGAATGCAAAAACATTAACTACTGATTAAGACTCTCCCCTGACCTTTTTATTTAGAAATGTAACTTCAGGGACTCAGTATTTTAATCGGTGCTTTTCAGAAATTGGAAGATGAAAAAGATGAAAAATAGAAATGGGGATATTTGAGATATCTTACTACCAATTAGCAAAGAACATTTATTTCTGTTTAGTATAAGTCATGTACTAAATATTATTAAGTTGCTTGAAGGTAGAAAGAGATTATATAGAAGGCATAATTGTTTCCTGTTCTCTTTGAGATGGAATATAAGGAATAGATTATTCAGTGAAGAAGTGGGACAAATTATATATTTGTAAGTAATAAAATTCATATAAATATGCATAACTAATATGTAATGTATACATATCTGCATAAATAAGACATTTGGAAGGTAGAGTTGTGTTTGACTTTACATTAACTTAACAAGGACAGACAAATATAAAATGCTTAGTGAAAAACAATGAAATAACCCGGGTCCCAAGTAAATAATAAATAGAAGTAAATAATAATGAAGTAAAAATAAATTTGAGCCATGTGTCTAGACATTACATTCATTGAATAAGTCAAAATAATATCAGCACCATTATTTCCAAGCTAAGAAAGACTGGCATTTGAAGAGTGTTTCAGGGAAGTACCACCTTTAAGCTAATTTTAATAATAATGACCCTATGAAATATTAACAAAAATTGAGTAAAAAAGACTTAAAGTGACTTAAGAAGAAACAACAACTAGACTGTCCCTGATGAGGAATATTTATTTTGCTTAAAATAGTCTATAACATTACACAGCACTATGAATTAATTTGCTTATATTATTCCATAAAATCACCATATATCAATTCCTTTATTTTTGCCGATATACCATTTCACACTTACATCTTCTGCTCATTCATGAAATCATGCAGCTTCATAATAATGTGACTGATTTCATTCTGCTTGGGTTGACCCAGGATCCTTTTGGGAAGAAAATAATGTTCATCCTTTTCTTACATTTCTACTTTGGAACCTTGCTGGGTAACTTACTGATTATTGTCACCATAAAAACCAGTCAGATGCTTGGGAGTCCAAGGTACTTCTTCTTTTTCTACCTATCCTTTTCTAATGTCTGCGTCTCTATTTCCATAGGCTCTAGAATGATTGTGGATGCCCTTTCAAAGAATAACACTATCTCTTTCAGCGAGTGTATAATCCAAGTCTTTTCACTCCATTTCTTTGGCTGCCTGGAGATCTTCATCCTTATCCTCATGGCCATTCACCACTATGTGGCCATCTGTAAGCCCCTGCACTACACGACCCTCATGAGCTGGTGGGTCTGCAGTGTGTTGGTGGCTGCTGCCTAGATGGGATCCTGTGTTCATTCTATAGCTCAGATTTTTCTGGCCTTAAGTCTACCTTTCTGTGGTCCCAATGTGATTGATCACCATTTTTGTGACTTGCAGCCCTTGTTGAAACTTACTTGTACAGATACTTATATGATCAATGTATTTATTGATGTCAAATAGTGGGGCCATTTGCACAATGAGTTTTATCATGCTGATGGTTTCCTATGCTATCATTTTACATTCTCTCAGACACCACAGTGCTGAAGGGTGGAGAAAAGCCCTCTCTACCTGCATCTCTCACATCATCATAGTTATCTTGTTCTTTGTTCCTTGCATATTTATTACACACATCCTGAAACCACCTTCCCCATGGATAAGATGATAGCTGTATTTTATTCAATTACAACACCTTTGCTCAACCCTCTGATATATACTCTGAGGAATGCAGAAGTAAAAACTACCCTGAGGAAGTTATGGAGCAAGACATGGATCTCATATGACAAAAGATGAATAGACATTTCAAATCCTTCTTCATAGTTTGGGGTGACATAGAAAATTTAATGGATTTACTGTGATTTCAAGATATAACCCTATCTTAGAGCATGAGAGTTTGTTCCTTCACAAAAATAGACACTGTGAACATATACACTGGTTAGTATTGAGTCAGTTCTATTTAAAGGAAGAGACAGCACCAAGTACAAACAAGACTGTTAGGCTCGTTGCCTTAGATGTTATTTCACTTTTGTCTGTCTGCCTCTATTGCCTGCTTACTATTACTCTTGGTTTTGTTTTGGTGTTTCTCTGCCCTTCTTTATGTTGATGCCTGGCATTTTCTGTTTATATATTTATCTCCCCAAACTGGTAGATGTTCCTTCTTCCAGACTGTTTCCTTTATTTGACATTTCAGTACCGGCATTTCTGGTCTAGGACTCAGCAGAAAATATAAAATTGAAGTAATCATAGTCGATCCATGTTGAAAGGGACAGTATATATAATCTAGGTGATCTTCTTTCTAATTGACAGGTTTATACTTGAAATCTTTACCATGTGTTTACTTAGCTTCTTTTAGAAGAATGTGGAGAGAAAAAAAATTTACTCTTCTGAAGTTCTTTTTATCTTAAGAAGGCTTTGACTCTTTGGATTGGGTATTAGTCAGGGTTGTCTAAGGAAAAAGAACTGGCAGGAAATATCTGTAAATATTATGAAATTTTATAAAATTGTCTTCCATTACTATGGGAATTCATGAGTCCAAATTACATAGGACAGGCTATACATTGGGAACTCAGTTGAAGATTTTAGATGAATTCTGAAGGACAACCTGGTTGACAGAAGTAGAAATGGGAATTCTCTCTTTTGACTGTGGGAATTATCACTTTCCCTTGCCTAGATGTGCTATTACATCATCTGAAGAAGTTGTAATGAAATGATATTTATTCTCCTCAAGAACTTCTTCTTACACCCCATATTGCTTCCAAACATAAGCAAGTATTAGGAAAGTCCAAGCATGAAAGTACAATCCTTGCTTTAGAAGAAAAGGATATACATGTGGAAATTTCAGGACCAGGCTAATTAATACAGGGGTATTCAGGGGAACACTTCACATGGGAGGGGACCTTGAATATAAGTCTGAAGACTGAAGAATTTTTGACATTAGGGTACTCATCTGTGATTTGAGGCTTGATGTTCTGAAAAGGACATGTGGAGCTATACACAGGATGATAGCTGTATTCATTTTCTAATGTTCCTGTAATAAATTACAGCAAATTAATATTTTATACATTTGATAGATCTCTAAGTTGGAAGTATGACACTGGTCTTCCTAGGCTAAAATCAAATTATCAACAGGCCTAAGTTCTTTACTGAAGGCTCCAGGTGAGAATCATTTCCTTGGCTTTTCCATCTTCTAGAGGATGACCACATCCTTTTAAACATGGCCCCTTTCCTCCATCTTCAAAATCAGAAAAGTTGCATCCCTTTAGACTTTTCTTCCAATGTAATCTCTCCCTCTGAATGTCTCTTCTGTTCTCCCTTCTATGTTTAGGATTCTTGTGATTACATTAAGTCTATCAGCATAATTCACTAAAATCTCCCTATTTTATGATCTGCTGATTAACAACCTTAATTCCATCTATAATCTTAATTCCTCTGTGCCATGTAAACCCATATATTCTCTGGTTCCAAGGATTAGAGTGTGGACATCTTTGGGGCCATTTTTCTGTCTACTACAATAGCCCTCAGTAAGTGAAATGAAGATGGAGGAAGTTCCTTGACTTACTATTTAAGAAGAGAGTAGAAGGCTCACAGCATTGAGAATGTAAAATCTAAAGATAGAGTATCCATGAGCTAACTATGTTTTCTCAAAGGACCCAGAAGACACTCATTTCACTCCTTGCACTGGTGATAGGGACACAGATATTTGTTAGATGTTTTGTGGGGATGATAAATGAAGATACTTCCTTTGAACTTTGCTCCTTGGTATCAATGAGAATTATGAGATCCTAGAATGACAGAGAGCAACAGTTAATAATAGTAGAGGCAAATTGAATATAATTATCACAATGATAGCAGGGACCAAGTGTGGTGAGATGCCTTTTTCTTCAGTGTTCTATGAAAATGTAAATGGATAATGGTGTTTTTAAGAAAGAGATAGATGGACAAACAACTAGGATATAACATGACTTGTTTAATAATAATAATAAGATCTAATGAGAAAAGCATTAATGTCAGTTACTGCAGTGGAAAACTGTAGTCCCTCACACAGGTGTAGAATTAAATGATATTTCAGTCACAAGGCCCAATAATTCAATGGGATGTAGGGTCCCCTTGAGGCAAGACCAGCTAAGATAAATATAAATATACATTTGATAATTATCCAAAGGGATGTAGAGTGCTTGTTTAAATTTGAGTAGGGAAAGAAGAATGCCTATAATCTTCAAGGATTATTAAATGTGACTTCAGAGCTGACAAAGATAGCAAGGGACCCAAAATGCTATTATGGATCCTCTGGTTATAGTAGGACCTTACAAAGGCCAGGTAATAGCATTCAGGCCAAGTTCATCTTACAGTGGGGATAATGGGCCCATGATACAACTGAGGTTAGTTTCTCTGTCTCTGAATGTATTTAGCAGCTAACACTCTTTATTGGTTCTTGTTCTGTAGATTAAGTGCCATTTCAGTATAAATGGTCAAATGGAAGCTCCTGGAACTTCTTTTACCAACCTGAGGAAAGAGAGCAAATCAAAAGCAATATTTCATCTTAGGAGGTATTGCAGAGATTAGTGAAAATACCAAAGGAATGAAAAATGCAGAGGAAACATTATACACCATATTTCTGTCTTACTAATATGTCTTCTCTCTGAAATGTATGGTGAATGATATTGGAGCTGCAATCACAGCTCTTTTTCCTAAGCTTTTTACATTTGGTGTGATTCCATAAATATTGTCAATTGATGAATGCATTTTTTTTTATCATGAATAGGGAGGATAAAAATCTGGGAGACACTGGGGAATGAGAGGGGGAATGTGTCATGGTATACACTGGACATCTGATAATGCAGTGATAAAAGGAGAAAAGATTTTTAAAAATTATAGTAATAATAATTTAAAATAAAATTTAAAAAAGAAAAAAAAATTTTTTCTTTTGTTTTTTCCCATTTTCTTTTTTTGAATATCCCAATCCGCTAATTATATTTTATTTTTAGTTCTTTTTTTTTGAGTTTCCTTGTATTTTATCTCTTGCATCTAAGCTTATCATTACTATTTCATTTTCCTATTAATTATATTTGGTTATTATATAGGCTTCATCTTCAAGGAAGGTTTAGGTCACAGAAGGGTTACAATGGGGGTTGCAGAGGATCATTGGTTGAGGATGTCTGGGATGGGGGATTCATGGGAGTAAGTTCATCTGAATATACATGAAAGATATACAAGATTGTTCAAATGATCGAGGGATGGGGCATGATCATGGTGTGTATACAATCACTAATAAATGAGGGAATACTGAATTCCCAGCCTGGAGAGCTCTGCCACATTCTCCAAGGGAGCAACAACAGTCCCCCGAGTGCAGGAGCAGTGTCTGGCAAAAGAGGATGGCCCACTGTTGAGTTCTTGTTATTGATTACTAACCTTATGAGTCTATGCTCTTGTAATTGAAAATTGGCCTATTGTTATGGGGTGCCTAAGAGTTGCCACCTGAGAGCCTCCTTGTTGCTCAAATGTGGCCTCTCTCTAAGCCAAACTCAGCATATGAATACATTACCTTCAGCCCAACCTGGGAAATGACTCCTGGGGATGAGCTTCCCTAGCAACGAGGGACTAATACCAAGTGCCAGTTGGAAACATGACTGGTAAAAAACCTTGAATAAAAGGAGGAAAAGGTAAAGACAAATGAGTTCACGTGGCTAAGTGACTTCAAAGAGAGTCGGAAGGTCATCCCAGAGGTAACGCTTACGCACACCTCAGTAGGATCTCATAGAACACCAAAGTGTATATCACCCCACACAGAGGGACTCCTGAGGGCTCTGGAGACACCCAGGTCCTATATAAAGGGGAATAGCCCCAGAGATTGATGCCTTATCAGTGGGCTCTACTTTGAAATCTGTGCTCCTGAAAGTGACAGAGTTGGACTCAAATAAGTCTTACTTGCACATGGTCCATCAGTCCCTTCTTTCAAAGCTATATGTGAGGCTGGGGTTTGTAGGTATATGTCCAGAGACTGGAGCTTCTGGCCTGCCTATGTGACAGCCATGCCTGGAATCTTGGTGAAGCTGCAACTCCTACTCTACAGCTCAATGGACTCACCCAAGTCACCTGGTGAGAAGACGATGATGATGGACAATGTCCATCCCAGGGAATGGAGAGAGCCTGCAGATGAAGGCAGGATAATCCCATCCACCATATCCATGGGATATAAGCCCTCTCTCACTTGGAGATGGAGTGTACATCACCACTCCAGTCCCCTCAGGATTGGGTGAAGAGCTATGGGCTAGAGTGGACTTAATGGTATTCTGTGGTAGACATATTGAGATTCAAGCAATGGAAGAAATTATAAGAGTGAGGTGAAGCCAGTGGCCACTAGATGCTTTCATGGCAGGGAGGGGAAGGGCAGTTCTAATACAGGGACTTTTTCAGGACTTGGGGATTGTCCTGAGTGATGCTGTGGCGATGGATATAGGCCATTTTACATCGGCTTATACCATGCAGAACTATGTGGGAGAGAGTGTGGTCTACCATGTGAACTGTGGTCTATGCTTATAGGCAAAGCCCCAGGATGTGTATATGCATTGCAGGTGATGTGCTACAATAATGAAAGATGTTTGTGTGAGATGTTATGGGAGGTATGGGAAGTGGAGATTATGGGAATCCCTGAAATTTTTGTGTAACATTTATGTAATCTAAGCATCTTTTAAATTATATATGAAAAAAAAAATCAGTTCACGTTTAGATTGAAACTACAAAAGTATACAGTCATTGTCTTTTTCTAGGGAAATTTTATTTCCTCCTTTTTCTTAAATTTATCTTCAGGGAATTTTATCTCCTGAATATTTTTCAGAATGTATTAATGACATCATGCTAATTGGATTACAGGAATTTAATCCTGTGACCAGGAATTTACAAGTATATTAATTGCCCTAGTAACAAAAATACATGCCACATGGGGGAGAGAAATCCCATGGAGTCCTAGGAGCCTGACTCATGGGTGAAGTTTTTCTCATGACCTTAGAATTCACTGATTTTTATCATGTACTTTATCACTCATATGCAGTGAGCCTGACAGAAGAGAGGAAAGGCTTGTTAAGGGGCCCAATTAAGGAACTAGCTAGAATTTAACTCTGTGAGAAGTTGGGATGCTGTCCTTAGGATTCAATATATACACTTAACCACTGCCTAATATGTGTTGCTGTGTCCCCATTTTCCTTATACCCATCACTATGGATTCTAATGGGTAGAAACAGAAGTGACTCTTATTGCTGATACTCTTAGTAACCCACTTTTAGAGTCTTCAATTTCACAAGGGTAAAGGTCCTAGTTCATGAAGATGATAACCTAACTGGTGGGGACATCATTGGGGTTCCATTGAAATGGAATCACTATTTTGTGGTCTTCAGACCAGTGAAAAAGCAAGAAAGAAGAGTTACTGGTCTGGCTGGGGTAATTTATCTGATTATCCTGAGTAGCTAGAGATGCTATGGTGGAGGTGAGCCAAGGAAAACTACATCCAGGGCACAGGAGATTCACTGGAGCATGTCTTAGTGTTTGTACACCATGTAAATGGACAATCACAGCAACCACAACCCAACAAGAACAAGGCAATTATTAGATCAGACTCTTGGGGATCAAGTTTTCAGTCATCCCACCAGGCAAAATCCCAAACAAACTGAAGAGTTAACCAAGAGTGAGAGAAATGGTGGTAGAGGAGAAAAATGATCTATATCAATTTTGGCTCTAGGAATTTCTGCTAGAAAACTGAATGTATCTTAGTTCCATATATATGTGGAAAATTTGGAGAATATGGATCACCACTGTCCTAGAGATGATTCTGTAACTGATATGGCTTGTATTTTCCAACTCAGTAAAGAAATGAGGACATCTTCTTTTCAAAAAAGAAACAGAATTAAAAAAAAATAAGTTCCTGAAGACTGCATATTATTGGGGAGGCAAGATATCTTAAAAGAGTTTTAATGAATCTTAATAACTAAATGGATGAATTGGATGGTCATAATTTATGTTATCTTCATAAATGTGTCCTAATCTACATCTCAAACATTTGACTGCATGCTCAATCATGAACATTGGATGTTATCCATCATCTCATCTTCTCTCATTACCAGTTTTTTTTTTTTTATTTCCCTGAGAGATGGCTGTTTTCTGGCAGGTCCTCCATTATGTATATATCAGTGAGGTCTGATTTGACTCATGTAGATTCATTTGTAAGAGCTAGTATGGAAAGCCAGTTATAATACAATAAAGGAGTGAATTATGTAATAGCATTATTCCTTTCTGTCAATATAAGCACAATTAAAAAGAAAGTATATATAGATATAGGCATAAGATTTTTTAATGTAAGGAATCATAATAAACTATTAGTATTGATTATCTTTTTAGGAAAGAATGGAAAACAAAAGATTTTTTTTTTCATCTTACACTTTTTTGAAATGCTTGAATGTTCAGAAATTATGTGTTACTTTATATTTTCATGTACATAGGGTCATCTTTATGGTGACATTAGGCACAGGTATACATCATTTTATTGTACTGTATTTTATTTTGCTTTGCAGATATTCCAGCTTTTACAAATTGAAGGTTTATGGCAACCCTGCATCGAACAAGTCTATTGGCACTTTTTCCAACAGCATGAACTCACTTTGTATCTGTGTCACATTTCAGTAATTCTTGCAATATTTCAAACTTTTTTTATTATTTTTATAACTTTTATGGGTATCTGTTCTCAGTGACCTTTGATATTACTTTTGAAATTGTTTTGGAATGCCACATACCACGCCCTTATAATATTGTGTGTGTTCTGACTGCTCTACCGACTAACCATTACCTCTTCACTCTCCCTCACCTTGGGCTTCCCTATTCCCTGAGACATAACAATATTGAAATAAGGCCAATTAATAATCCTACAATAGCCTCTAAGTGTTCAAGTGAATGGAAGAGTTGTACTTTTCTCACTTTAAATCAAAAGCTAGAAATTATTAAGTTTAGTGAGCAAGGCCTGTCAAAAGCTGAGATAGAATGAAAGCTAGGCCTCTTGCATCAAACAGCCAAAATGTGAATGTAAAGGAAAGGTTATTAAAGAAAATTGAATGTGCCACTCCAGTGAACAATGAATAATAAGAAAGCAAAACAGCCTTTCTGCTGATATGGAGAAAGTTTTAGTTGTCTGGATAAAAGATCAAACAGCCACACATCCCCTTAAGTAAAGCCTAATCCGGAATGAGGCCCTAACTCTCTTCTGTGAAGAATTCTATGAAGAGAGAGAAGTGATGAAGCTGCAGAAGAAAAGATGGATGTTAACAGAGGTTGGTTCATGAGATTTAAGGAAAGAAGCCATCTCCATACTGATAGTGCAAGTTGGAGCAGCAAATGCCAATCAAACTAAGATAACTGATGAAGGTGGTTACACTAAACAACAGCTATTCATTGTAGACAAAACAGCCTTATATTAGAAGAAGGTGTCATCAAAAACATTTATAGCTAGAGAGGTGAAGTCAGTGCCTGGCTTCAAAGCTTCAGGGACAGGCTCACACTTATTAGGGACTAATGCAAATGGTGAGTTTAAATTGAAGCAAATGTTCACTTATCATACTAATCTCCTAGGGCCCTTAAAAATTATGCTCTCTGTCTGTGTCTAAAAGTGGAAAAATGAACCCTATATTAGAGCATATAAGTTTACAACAAGGTTTATTGAACATTTTAAGGCAACTTTTGAGACCTAATGCTCAGAAACAAAAATTCCTTTCAAAATATGAGTGTTCATAGATAATGCACCTGGATTTCTAAGAGCTCTGGTAGAGATGTACAAAGAGATAAATGTTGTTTTAATGCATGCTAACACAACATCCATTCTGCAGCCAATGGATCAAAGAGTAATTTTGAATTTCAAGTCTTATTGTTTAAGAAATACATTTCCTAAGGCTATAGTTCCTATAGATAGTGATTCCACAGATAAATCTGGGGTCAAGGTAAATTGAAAACCTTTTGGAAAGGATTCACCATTCTAAATGCCACTAAAAACATTTATGATTTATGGGAGGAAGTCAAAATATCAAAATTAATAGGAGTTTGAAAGAATTAATCACCACCCTCATGGATGACTTTGAGGGGTTCAAGACTTCAGTGTGGAATTAATGACAAAGAGTGTGGAAATAGTAAAAGAAGTAGGATTAAAAGTGAAGCCAAAAGGTGTGACTAAAATGCTACAATCTCATGATAAAAGTTTAATGGATGAGGAGTTGTGTCTCATGGATGAGCAAAGAAAGTGGTTTTTGAGATGGAAATTACTCCTGGTGAAGATGCTTTGAACATTGTTGAAGTGACAACAAAGATTTAGAATATTATATAAACTTAGTTGAAAAAGCCATGGCAGATATTAAAAGGATTGACTCCAGTTTAAAAGAAGTTCTACTGTGGGTAAAATGCTATCAAACAACACCTCATGCTAAAGAGAAAACTTTCATACAAGGATGAGTCAATCTATGCAACAAAATTCATTGTTGTCTTATTTTAAGAAATTGCCACAGCTATCCCAACCTTAAGCCACCACCACCCTAATAAGTCAGAAGCTATTAATATGGAAGCAACACCCTCCACCAAAAAAAAAAAAAAAAAAAAAAAAAAGTTAGGACTTGCTAAAGGCTCAGATGATGGTTAGCATGTTGTAGCATTAAAGCACTTTTAAATTAAGGAATGTAAATTATTTTTTTAAACAAAATTCTATTTCACAATTATTAGACTGCTGTATAGTGTAAATATAACTCATATGCACTGGGAAACCAGAAATTTTGCGTGACCATTTTATTGCAATATCTACTTTATTGCAGTGTTCTGAAACTGAATCTGCAATATCTACAAGGTATGCCTGTACTGTCTTAATTTCCAAGCACTTCTGTAACAAAGTACCACAAGTTGGATGGCTTCAAACAACAGAAATTAATTGTTTCACACATCTGGAGGCAAGAAGTCAGGAATCTGTAAGGGACAATCCTTCCATGCTTCTCCTTAGCTTCTGAGTGTTTACTGGAAATCCTTGGGCTTCAGTCTCTACCTCGGTATTCAGTGGTGTTCTTTCCAATGTCTATATATCTATAGTCATTTTCCCTACATATAAGGACACCAGTAACCTTGGATTAGTACCCACTGCATCTAGATTGGCCTCATTTTAACTAATATATTCAAAGACCCTATTTTCTTCCTTTAAATCATTTTATTATAAAAAAGAAAACCAATAATATTATACTTTTGAAAACTTAGAGTTTTTAATTAATCATGTTGAACAATTTATATGTATTTATTTTGTTTCCCTTCTAAATTTTCAGTAAAATGAGTGCAAAAAAAAAGAATATTTTGTGTTAAGCTACCACAGCAAAAAGAACCGGCCAAGAAATACTAGTTGGTGAAAGATTTTCACACATTTTTCAAAATATAGAGTGGAGTGACTTACTCCATTAAGGGAGTTTTGAAAGTCACAACCATCTGAAAAGGGATGGAGAGGATAATGATTTAATTCAGCTGCAAAGTCCCTGAGATGCTAAAATCTTGGAGCATCAGGTTCCATAGAGTGTAGAGGTGAAACACACATTGAATTACAGATTATTTTATTGCCCTAGGCCATTTTCCACACAGCTAGGAAACACCTCTTCTAGATTTTCATACACAAGCTTGGAGCTGTTGTTGTTGTTTAGAGAAATTGTGCTATAGAGGACAGTGATGAAATATGCAGCTGCACATGCAAAGACTAAGTGAAAATCTATATAGTGAACCATGGGGTCTTTACCTCATGCTTTTTCCAGGATGCCATTTACCAGAATATATAATTATTTCACTAATCTCCCATTACCATAACACATCCTAGCTAGGAGGGTTGTTTTTTCTTTTTTCTTTTTTTTTTTTTTGTGTGTGGGGGGTTGTTGTCACTTTTCCCCTCAGGAGAAATGATGTGATTGATATTATACTGCCTGGTTACCCACAAGTTAAGCCCCCAAATATACAAATGTTTCCCATATATTTAGAGATTTCTCAGCTTTCAATATAAATTGAGTTATACCTTCCAAGCAGGATGGCAGGATTATTGAATAGGAAGACAGGTCAATAGAAATCTATCTTCAAACCAAAGCACAGGGATGTGTTTTCTACATATTAGGTGCAGCAATTTCTCTGTTTTCCTTAACAATTCAGATCTGGCCCTAAACTGACAAATTAAGCCATGTAATTGACCAGACCCATCTTCCTAAAGTCAGTGGTCATTTATTAACATGAGTCAATTTCTAAAGGCTATCACCTTACCTTTCATCCCAAGGATACTAGTATTATTATATTTCTGTCTATCATTTATTTTACACTTCTCTACAGATTTTCTGTTAAATGTTCATCTCCCATCTTCTCCTTATAAAAGAATTGTGGGCTATTTTCAATTGCTTTACTTCATAATAAAATTGCAATGGATAATTTGGTGGTAAAGAATAAGGGCACTGGGGTTAAAACAGTCCCATTTAATGATTTAAAAAAAAGAACATATGATATTATTCTTGTAATATCAAGTTAATCATAAGGAGCCTGATAGACTTGGGGAGAAACTAGAAAGTCATCCATAGCACAGGATGCTGGGGAGAACAGTTTCTTGTCACCACTTATTCTCAAAGCTTGTATGTGATTGCTCTTAAATGACTTAAAAACCCTCTGTACGTCTTTTTTTCATTCTTATGTCTTTATGATCTCCCAAAATGTTTGCTCACATGTGGCTTTGGGTTGCTAAGACACAAATTCTCCTTCCATGCATCATCCAACCTTTTCTCTTCTCTCCATTCTATTAAGTTCATTTGGAATTCCAGAAAGGAAATCTGATTAACCTGCTTTTATATATGAGTGGAGGAGACTTAAACATTGGTTTCTGGCCAGTCTGTGGAGTAAATTCCCTAGGTCAGCTGCTATCTATGGCACAATCCCATGAAATTCAAAATATGGCAACATAAAATGCTTATTCAGCATAGAATGTTGGTCCCACATTCTGAAAAAAAAAGAGGAAAACATTTTATAAACTAATAAAAATTTTATCTGCCCATTTTATTTATTGACTTGTTTTCTAAGCTCAATGTGTTTTTCCATTGAGTTTTCAATATTGTTTTTCCAAAATCTTAATGATCATTTTCTACCAAGTTTATAAGTCACAGAAATTGAATGTTCCAGATTCAGATTTTATTTTAAATTATCCTAGCCCTTGGGTTTGTGAAAATTATTGTGAAATTCTTCCTCATCTTAAGCGTATTTATTTTCCCACAAATTGATAAAGTTGTACTGTGACTAAAAGCCTTTGATAGTCTTCATAGGTAAATCTAAGACTTCAATGTGTTTATTCCAATTTACAATAGACTTTCATTTCTAAAATTCATTATTTTCCAGGTGAACAAGGTATATCTGTCTGCAAGATATTAATTACTAGTTAAAGAGTGGATGTATGCCCACATTTTCTTTATTCATAGAGAAATTCCCCAACTGGTTCTGTTCAGTTCCACTTTAGTCAAGGAGTGATCACACTCTCACAAAGAGGTGGCTAAGTCCACTCCTTCATTTAGGAAGGTGTACACGTTTTTAGGACGGTTAAATTTGGGTAGCTCTATTGTGATTCTATGGAAAAGTGTTGGGCTGCACAAAAAGGCATCACTTGCCTCTTCAGTTGTTTCTTGCCTCATATGCAGCAATCTTCTTAATATCTCCCACTTGAAGTACTTTTTATCACCCATATTAGTCCTTCATTTTCAGTTAATTATCCTGTCTCCCTTTCCATAGATCCCATGCCAGTTAGAATCTGGAAAAGAAAAATCAGATTTTATGATCAAGCTTCAGGGAAATATAGTCTAGTACATATTTAGGCTAGTTTCTTTAAAGTTTGTTTTTTTCTTTTTTGCAAACTGGAAGGGGGAGGGGGAGTGGAATGTACTCATGTTTCCCTGAAAGAATGAAGGAAATACACATAAAACAATCAGATTTTGCTATTTGACCTGTCCACATCAGCTTATAGAGAGAACAGCCTTGTCATTTTAAAATGCCAATAGTCTCTGATCAAATCTTTGTAAACTTTCCAATCTCTTTGAATTGTTATTTTGATGATTTCTTGTCATTGCTAAATATAAGTAAGATTTATTCTGTTAAAATCATCCAAATTGCTGCTTTAATTGGTTTTATGCCTTTTGTGCCATCCAAATTTTTTAAGCCAAATGACTTACCATCAGCACATTGTATTTGATACGACTAGACTTTGACTTTTTTTTTTTTTTAATGCATAGATTGCATAGGAAAAAGTGCATTTCTGGAATTATCCAGAGTGACATTGCAATGACAGATATAGGCCATTTTATATCATCACATAACATGCAGAACTGTGTGGGAGAGAGTACAATGTGAACTGTGGTCCATGCTTAATGGCGAAGCCCCAGGATATGTATATCCATTCCAGGTGATGTGCCACACTAATGAAGGATGTTTATGTGGGAGGTTGTGGGAGGTCTGGGAGGGGGGACATATGGGAATCCCTATAATTTTTGTGTAACATTTATGTAATCTAAGTATTTTTTTAAAAAAATATTAAATAAAAAACAAAACTTATTTTAAAGGAAACCGTGATAGACTTTCTATCACTTTTAACCTAATCCTGTTTGCTACAATTTGGGAATATTTACAATAAATCAGAAATCTAAGCTTAAATTAGATTTCTGATTTACCTCATCAGTGGTGATATCCCCTTCCTCATTTCTTATTTTTTGTATTTGCATCTTTTCTCTTTTTTTCTTTGTTACTTTAGCTAAGAGTTTGTCATTTTTATTGATTTTCTCAAAGAACCAGCTATTGGTGTTTTTTATTTTTTCTAGTGCTTTCTTATCTTCTATTACACTTAGTTCTCCACTAATCTTTGTTATTTTCTGCTTTCTATTTCCTTTAGGGTTAGTTTGCTGTTCTTTTTCTAATTCTTCCAAGTGTGCAGTTAGGTCTTCAATTTTAGCTCTTTCTTCTTTTTTGATATATGGACTTATGGCTATGAATTTCCCTCTCAGAACAGATTTTTCTGCTTCCCATAGGTTTTGATATGTTGTATTTTCATGTTCATTCTTTTCAAGGTAGTTATTAATTTCTTTAGAGATTTCCACTTTGACTCACTGTTTGTCTAAGTGTGTTTTTTTTAACTTCCATATCTTTGTGCCTAATCTAGTTCTCTGGCCCTTGCTTATTCCCCGCTACATTCCATTTTGATCAGAGAAATACTTTCTGTAATTTCAGCCTTTTGGAATTCATTAAGAATTTTTCTGTGGATTAGCATGTGGTCTATCTTGGTGAATGATCCATGTGAACTTTAGAAGAATGTATAACCCACTGTATTTTGGTGTAGTGTACTGTATATATATATTTTTTATTAGGTCCAGATCCTTTAATGAATTATTAAATGTCTTTTTTTCTTTATTGGTTCTCTGCCAAGGTATTCTGACTAATGGTGATAATGGTGTATTAAAGTCCCCCATTATAATTGTAGAGATATCAGTTTCTACACTTAGTTTTTCCAGTGTTTACCTCATGTATTTTGAGGTGCCCTGGTTAGGTGCATAAATTGTTATGATTGTTCTTTCTTCTTGAAAGATTATCCCTTTTTACTAATATATAGTGTCCTTCTTTGTCTCTTACAATAGGTTTGCATTTAAAGTCTATTTAAAAGACTTTTTAAAGTCTGATATTAGTATAGCTACTCCCACCCTTTTTTGTTTATTTTTTGCTTGTAAGATTGTTTTTCAGCCATTCACAGTCAGCCTCCTTTAATCCCTGGGTCTAAGGTTGGTTTCTTGTGGATAGCATATAGATAGGTCATATTTCCTTATCTATTCTGCCAGTCTGTGTCTCTTGACTGGTGAGTTTAATCTATTAACATTCAATGTTATTATTTTCAAAGGGGAGGAAGTTTGGGTATATGAGAGTCTCCTGTATTCTGTGTGTGACTTTGCTGTGACCTAAAACTTCTTTGAAAACAAAATGAAAAATAATGAGACACTGGGGAATGAATGAGGGACAGTGCCGCGGTACAGAGAGGACACCAGATATTGCAGTAATGAAAAAGAAAATCTCAAAAAAAGCTTTTAATATTTTTCATTTTTTAAATATCATAATCTTTTAAATTTATTTCAGTTTTAGGTTTTTTTTTAATTTTTATGTATTTTATGTCTTATATTTAAACTTATCATTATTATTTAATTTTCTTATTAATTGTATTCAGCTCTTGTAATGGCTTCATCTTTAAAGAGGCTTTAGATCACAAAAAGGTTTCAACTGGGGTGGGGGAGGATCATTGTTATGGGGTTTCATGGATGGGGGATGCATGGGAGGATGTTCACTTGAGCATACATATAAGGTATATAAAAATGTTCAAATATTCATGGGTTATTGTCACACAATAAATGAGAGCATACTGAATTCCCATCCAGGAAAGCATTGCTACATTCTCCAAAGGAGCAGCAACAGTCCCCCAAGTGTAGGGAAAGGAGAATGATCCGCTGATGGGCCCTTGTTATTGATGGCTATCCTTGCAAGTCTTTGCTCTTGAAATTGAAACTTAGCTTATTTTTTTGGGGGGGAGGGCTAAGGATTGCCTCCTCAGAGCCTCTTTGTTGCTCAAATGTGGTTTCTCTAAGCCAAACTCAGCATAACAATCCATTACCTTCCTTCTAGCATGGGACATGACTCCTGGGGATGAGTCTCCCTGTCACTGAGGGATTACTACCAAGCACTAAATTGCAATGCAACTGGTAAAAGACCTTGAAAAAAAGGAGAAAAGGTAGAGACAGATGAGTTTATATGGCTAAGAGACTTCAAAGTGAGTCCGAAGGTCATCCCAGAGGTAATGCTTATGTACCGCTCAGCAGGATCTTGTAGACTTCCAAACTGTATACCACCCCAAATAGTGTGGCTCCTGAAGGCTTTGGAGACACCCAGGTCCTATGGTCAGGGCAGATAGCTCCAGAGTTTGGCACCTTGCCAGTGGGCCCTACTTTGGAGTTTGTGGTCCTAAGAGTGACAGAGTTGGGCTCAGTTATGTATTCCCTCCACTTGGCTCATTTGTCCCTTCTATTTAAACCTATACTTGGTGCTGGAGTTTGTAGGTGTATGTCTAGAAACTCGAGTATTTGGGCTGTCCAAGTCCAAGTGCCAGCTGGGCCCAGAACCTCAGGAGAGTTGCAACACCTACTCTACAACTCATTGGACTCACCCAGGACAAGTGGTGGGGAGATGATGGTGGTCAATGGCCATCTCATGGAATGGAGAGAGTCTGCAGTTGCAGGCAGGGTAGTCCCATCCATATATCCCAAGGTATATAAACCCCTTCTCAATTGGAGGTGGAGTGGACATCACTATCCCAGAATCCCCAGGAATGGGGGAACAGCTATGGACTACAGTGGACTTACTGGTATTCTATTATAAATGTATTTTGATTCTAGCAATGGAATAAATTACAACATTGATGTGGAGCCAGTGGGCATGTGAGGCTCTAGAGGCAGGGAGAGGGAAAAACAGTTGTAATATGGGGGCTTTTGGGGGACTTTGGAATCATCCTGAGTACATTGCATCGACAGATATAGGCCATTTTATATCATCACATAACGTGCAGAACAGTGTGGGAGAGAATTTGGTCTGCAATGTGAACTACGGTCCATGCTTTATAGCAAAGTCCCAGGATGTTGCAATGAATGTGCCACACTACTGAAGGATATTTATGTGGGAGGTTGTGGGAGGTGTGGGAAGTGGGGCATATGGAAATCCTTATATTTTTCATGTAACATTAAAGAGGTATTTAGACACTAATTTATTTAGAAAAACATATTTAAACCACAGGTTTAACGCATATTTCATGGCTTACAATTACTATGTAGATTTTTAAAAAGATTTTCATGGAAATATTCCAGGGCATGTGTGATCAAGTGCAAGATGGGAAAACAGAAATGCAAACTAATAAAAGGATGCCACTGTGTTTAGAAAGAGACCAAGTAAATACAAAAGTAGGAAATAAAGAAAAAACCGTGTCAAATATTCAGTATCACTATCATTTCAAATACCTGGTGTCCTCTCTCTTCTGTATGACTCTAAAGAAAATATTTTTAATTTCTTTCTTCCTTAAACTATAAATGAGGGTATTCATCATGGGGATCACCATAGTATAAAGCACGAGGACTGAGGTGGGAGGTGCAAGTAGAAAACACTTTTCACATTCCTGAAGTGGAATTAATTTGCAGAATAGTAGACAGAATAGATATGTAGGAAACACTGTTTGTGATGAGGCAACATTACATCTAAGGCAATGGGAATATTATTTTCATTTCAGTGTCATGAGTGTCAGTGTTGGACGGGGCTATAATTGGTGATGTGTCACTGAAAAAGTAATAGATTGCATTGGAGTTGCTTTTCTGCTTTTCTGCAGCTCCAAAGTTTATGCAAAGAATATTGACCAAGGAGTCAATAAAGCCAATGAAGGAAGACCCAAGGACAAAGGCATGGCAGAGTGTCTTGGACAAACCACTTGGTAGTATAGAGGATTGCAGATAGCTACATAGTAGTAACAGGCTATTGAAGACAAAGGGAATATTCAGTGGCACCCAGGAAAACAAAAATATACATCTGGGTGAAGCAGACCGTGAATGAAATATACTTAGTCAAAGTCCATAAGTTCTTTAAAGCTTTAGATGTGATGAACATTGAGTAACTGAGGTCAAGGAATGACAGGTGACTGAGAAAAATTACATAAAAGTGTGAAGCTGGAGATCCAGCCGAATTACCAGTATCATCCCTCCATTCTGAACAGAGTAATCAGGTATATGAAAAGAAATAACATAAAAAGGACCTGCCAGATCCCTCTAGAGACAGTCAAACCCATAAGGATAAAGTTAGGCACCTTTGTGTTATTCCTACTTCCCATAGCAGTAACTGTTGCAAACTGTTGAGAAATCAAAGTTGATACTTAGCATGAATGACTTCCAAATTGTTTTGGTTTATATGAATGATCTTGTATTCTGACCTAAAAAATATTCACTTATTCATTGTAGAAATTTATAATAAAAGGTAGATTGCAAGATATGACTAAAAATAAAACTTTGACTGTCAAATAAATATTAGATATAAATCATCATTTGTATATTATATAATAGAAAAATCATATATATTGCATAATTAGAATTTAGTTGAAACTATTATTATTATTTTTTCAGGGTAGTCAAGGGAGTAAATAATTTATTAAGATACAAGCAAAAAAAATCAATATGCAACTCCAGCCATGGTTGTGAGTATGCTGCACGGTGAGAAAGCACCATGGAGCCCCAGGTTACACCTTTTTAAGACCTTTCTATTCCCTGTTCCTCATATAGGGGAGGGGGCTCCTGCTATTTGCTGTTCTAATTGGTTGTCCCACTTTTAAGTTCTCAGGGGGCCTGTTGTTTGGAGGTAACTGAGGATTCCACTTGGCTCTTGAAAAAATTAGTAATGCTTCTCTTTATTAAAATACTTATCCAGATGAAACATTATAGGTATTATACTTATTACAATTTTACATATTTTTTAGATGAAGAAAAAGGCACAAAAAATTAAGTAACTTATAACAGATTCTCACCATTAAGTGTTGGCCCTGTGATTCTACCATATTTGGTTGAATCCAGATATGCTCATAGAGTTATATCCTACATAAAAATAATTTCAGGAAAACAGAAAATAATTGCTAGATATATAAGAGATTATACTTTTTAGTGCATCATTAACTGTGCTTTTATATACAATTTTTTAAAATTTATTTTTTTTGTGGGTAAAAATAAAAATTCTCACAATACACAATTTTTATGTAATAAAAGTGCCAGAGCAGAAATTAATACCTTAAAACCACAGGGGTGTATTAAGATCACATATTATTATTAATATGTAGAAGATATGTTTATAAGTGATAATATAAATCACATTTTAAAATTATATTTTCATTACATATAAATTGTTGTTCATAAATTTTATATTTGCATTTCTACAGTCAGGCTTGTTTAGCTAAGGACCAAATAGTATGTGTGTATATATGACTGTTCTTCTAAAAATATCCCCAGATTTTGGGAAAAACTAAAACACTCTAACTTTGAGAACAATACTTCTTCTACCACCATTATTTCTTTACAAATTTGTCAAGCTCAAAATTTTATCACAAATAAAATATATAAACCATTTAAGGAGCTTGAATTTTCTGTGATATGATATTTGTTTCCTTGAAATAACTTATGCTTTTTGTGTGTGGTGTGTGTGCCTTTTTGTTTTGTTTGGAAGCAAAATAAATCAAATTAACATTTTTGTTCAGGTCCTGTTCAAATGGAAATTTCACCTTGCAAGTACACCAGGGAGCTACTGTGATCACATAGTGAACAGGAGAATCCTTTTCTATTCACCCTGATAAGGACACAGCACCTCTTACAGTGAGTATTGCTGATAGTGTACCATCCCATCATCCCTGGGACTAATTTCCAAGGAAGATTGCTTGGCATGTTCCAAGAACTAATGTTAAATTCATGCCAGAGATTTCATTATCTCTTAGAATCCAGATAATGTTGTATACCCTTTTTGGGGATTCCTTTGTGATGCTTTAATTGATGACTGTTTAAAAGAAATGGTATTTCTATAGAAATAGCTAATTTATGGCTTACAGGCAAGAAAATTAATCACCAGGGATGGAATAGCACATTTTTGACAATGGAACATTGAACATTTGAAGCCTCAAAATGAGGTGCTCTGAGGAATGTAGAATCATCCAGACACTATAAGCAAGGCACACAACCCCTTGAAATCAGCACCCTGTTGTGGGCCTTTCCTTGTAATGTATGACAACCTCGTTCCCCACTATAACAGAGTTAGACTCATTTATAATTTCCCTACACATGATTCTTCTACTCATTTTATTCAAGCCTATATTTAACACTAGAACATTAAATATATATCTCAGAAACTTAAATCTTATGTCTGTTCATAAACTGGTTGAGCCCTGAATCTCTGAAGAGTTGTGACCAACACCTACTTTCCAGGTCATTGGACTCACCCAGGACAACTAACAAAGTATTATCATGGACAACCCCATCCTCCAAAATAGAGAGTATCTACAACTGCGAGCAAAACCATTCCTTCCATCTGCCCCATGTTATCTGAGCCCCTTCTCAATCTAAGGCAGAGTGGGCTTCACCATCCCCAAATCCTCAAAACTGAGGAATGAACAAACATAAGGTGGGCTGGGGAATGCAATCACGAACAAAGTAAATGTAATAATATCATAGTAATTGAGGAATATGTAGCATTGATGTAAAGATAGTGGTTACCAGAGGTTTTGAGGGGAAAGGGAGTGAATAAAAGGTGGAACAGAGGGCATTTTTAGAGCATTGGAATTATGTGTAAACCATGACGTAATCTATAGACCTGGGTTAGTAGCAATGCTTCAATATTTATTCAGCAATTGTAACAAACGTACCACACAATTGCAACAAATGTACCACACAATTGTAAGATGTTATTAATAGGGGAAAATGTTTGTGAGGGGGGTGGTATATGGGAATTTCTTATACTTTTGATTTAACTTTTCTGTAAGCTAAAAACTCTTTAAAAATAAGGTTTATTATATTAAATAAAGAAAAAAACTATGTTAATGGAAATAAAACATTGTCATTTGATCAAAGACTTGAAGGAAAGAAGAGTTATTCACATAGGTGCATGGGAAGAGAGTATTATAACAGGGGAAACACCAGTGCAAAGGCCCTTAGAAAGTGGGGGGGTAGGGATAAAGCCTTAGATACAGCAAGAGGCTTATCTAACAAGAATGTCATTCTGTTGTGCATGGTGGGAGGTATAAATCAACAAAGTTCATGTATGTTGATGGTGATAAGGTCCTGTAGAGCAAAATTAAATTGAGATGCTCTAAGAAGATATTTGAGCTCACTCTTAAAAGAAGGGTTTTCAGGGTAGTCTTTACAGACAAGATCACATTTGAACAACCTGAAAGACTTCACTAAAAATACTTGATGGAAATGAGGTTCAGGCAAATGGAATTGTAAAAAAAAAAAAAAAAAAAAAAAAAAAATTCAACACTTTATTTTATTAAAAGTTTTGTAAAAATGCAATATCTTGAATTTAGTATTTTAATTCACACTGATAATCCTTTCCCTTTTTTTTTTCAAGATTTATTTATTTGCTTTATCCATTTCAACCACCCCCCTTCCCCATTTGCTGTTTTGTGTCCATTCGCTGGGCAATTCTCTGTGTCTGTTTCCTGCCATCTCTTCTCACCCTCCTCCTCCAGTCTTCACCAGGGTTTGATCGTGGAGACCTCCGATGTAAGAGAGAGGTGTTCTGCCACCTGCGCCACCTTGGTTCCTGGTTTTCAGAGCTTTCGGAGCATCTCGTCTTGTCTCTCCCCTGTTACATCATCATCTTGCTACATGGCTTCTAGGGCCTGGTGGCTCACCTGCAAACAGAGCCAGGCAGCCCATGTGCCTTCAAAATATATATATATTTTTCACTTTACCAGGAGGTCCCCGGGGATTGAACCCAGGTCCCTCATATGGCAGACGGACGCCCAACCTTTTGAGTCACATCCACCCCTGATAATCCTTTTCTTTTTGAAAAGAATTTGTTCTGCATAATAAATATAAAATTAATATTTTTTCTAATATATGAAATTTCATTATATTACTATTTCTAATTTCCTTTTTAAATATATTTTCTTTCTTGTGCTCTCTTTTTTGTTTTCTTTAGCTATTTATACATATTTGCTCTACTGTCCTCCCACCCCCTTTCTATATTTTGAAGGAAAATATCCTACCTAACTTACTCTAGTCTGTATTTTCCAAATATCCATAAAATACTTGACTTCACTTTTGAGTGAAACTCCAATCTTAATGTGTGGATTTAAGAATCAGGATGAGCAGTTGAAATACAGGGGCTTCTTTGGGAGTTAGAGGTTGTCCTGAGTACTGTTGTGGCAACGGATGTAGGCCATTTTAAATCAGCACACACCACTCAGAACTGAGTGGGAGAGAGTGTGGTCTACAGTGTGAACTGTGGTCTATGGTTGGTGGCAAGGCTCCAGGATGTGTAAGTTCATTGAGGTTGGTGGGCCACACTTGTGGGAGATGTTTGTGTGGGATGTGGTGGGAGGTGTGGGAGGTGGGCAACATGGGAATCCCAGTGGGTTCCGTGTAATATTTTGGGTAATCTAAGCACCTCTTAAAATATATGTATATATATATATACATAAATAACATTTTTGTAAGCAAATACACATATATGCATATATATTTCTATATCATTTTGCAAAAAAATAAATAAAATAAAATAAAAATAAAAAAAATTTAAAAAATTTAAAAAATTAAAAAAAAAAGAGTCAATTCATCCCATTGAATTATACACTTCAGTTTTTCAAGAATGCCTGAAATACTTCTTGACATAAAATTAGTTAAGAAAAAAATATTTTTTATATTGATATAAGCTATCTTAGATTTAGCTAAATAGATAATAAACTCAAGGAAAACAAATGATTAGTGGAAACATTGCCAGGGCACCCAAGAGTTAAAAGAATGAACAAAAGTAGGTAACATTACTGTGAAACCTGATATATATAATATATTTAAATTGAGTGTTTTTATCAGAATATTCAAATGGGTATGGTATCTGGCAAATTCCAAACCAAGGAGTTGATCACATGTAAGGTAGAGAATAAGAACACTGGGCAAGTCAGGCAGAGGGAAAGAACGAAGAAGAGGCAAAGAATGTATGGTTCATTTTAGAACATCCATTATTACAGGGGAGCTTTAGGAAAGGTCCAGAAAGGGAGGTTAAAAAAAGAAAGGGGTTAGTGGTTGTGGCTCAAGTGGTTAAGCTCCTGCTTCCTATATATGAGGTCCCAGGTTCGATCCTTGGACCTGGTACCTTAAAAAGAAAAGAAAAGAAAAGAAAAAAAAAGAAAAGAAAAGAATAGGATGTTCCACCACCAAATATGAAGTGCACACTGAGAATAGTTAATATGGGTCTCTAAGCATCATTTTATGAAAATAAAATATATTACTGCTGCTTACGATCAATCAGCAAGTAAAGTGCACAATGAATTTACTCTTATTCATTTTCCATGAATAGCTGGAAAATATTAATAATTTAAAAAGGAAAATTAAAAATGCTAAGTAAATAAGTGTCTAATATAATTAACATTTTTAAATAAAATTAAATATTCAGGGCAACTGCAAAATAAAATTAGTACAAAGAAAGTAGAATCTGGATAAATATAAATAAGGAGGGAATTCATGATATTTCTCAAAATTATTAAAAACCAAGCATGATATTTAGAATAAATTAATGAAAACCTTCAGTAAAACTAGAAATGAATAAAAGATAATCTTCAGTTTAATAATTCTTAATGATGATGAAGAAAAATTTTCAGGGCAACCAACCTTAATCAGATTCTGTGATGGGAATGAAAAATCTTATATATGCTAAATAAAGAGTAAGTGAATAGATAGATAGCAACCCCAATATATCCTTACAATGATGTATTATAATGTTTATGTTTTTCCTTTTATATAACATTCAATAATATATACTATTATATTGTAAATTGATGTGTGCAACAGTCATATTCTTATAAAATAGACAAAAGAAGAAAATAAAACCTACAAGCAAATGGATAATATGTATACTTGTAAATACATGCACAACAATCTTATCATATGAGCTATCTTCAGTCACTTCAAGACTGAAGACTAATTGTCCTTTATAGGAGATTTCCAATGAGATGAATGCTGTTTTCATGACTGCTAACACATCCTATCTTTAGCACATGGAATAAGCAGTGGGTTACATCAAAAAGAATTGCAAGACTTAGACCCAATTTAAGAAGGAGTCTCTAAGGAAACCCAAAGAATACTGTCAGGACAAAATCAAGGACACCAAATGAAGCTTTGTCCAATGAAACTTACAGCTACAGAAAACAGTAAACTCAGCCAACCTCTGAAACAGAGAAACCTAAGATTTCACACTAAATTTGATTTACTTCAGTTTTTCTATCTGGTACAGCATGCCCGGTTTTCAACAATAAATCACAAATCAAACTAAAAGGCAAATCACAGTCTAAAGATCAGGATAAGTGTCTGAACCAGATGCAGATATAACAGAGATGTTGGAATTATCCGACAAAGAATTTAAAGGGACTATGACAGATATTGTAAGGACTAATGGAAAATGAAAGAAACCACCTGATTTGAAGGACACTTAATGATTGCTACAAACATTAATTTTACATTTTATTTTTCTCTGTTTTTTCCGAATAAGTGTGGAATTCCAGTTCTTATGTAGAACTCTGCATAAGTCAGGTTTTGAAAGGCTGTTTCAAGTTGTCTATGAATATTTAAGAGCTCATGTGTTTAGTACCAGTGATTTCATAGCATGTTTGAACTTAATATTTTACATTACATATTCTAAAATAGCCTGCAAATTATCTGAAAATTCTGCTTACTTGTGTAACAGCAAAGTCAGATGTAGTTTATACTATGAATATGTCCACTTTGCTATTTATAGATTGTTTATATCCACTTTGCTGTTATAACCCATAGGAGATGCTGCAAGGAGCATATGTTCCAATTATCTTCTGGTTCAAAACAACAATAAGAGGATTTTATTAATAATAAAGTACATGTTACTGAAATAATGCACTACACATTAACAATGGTTCAATGAATACAATTTTTAGCTCTCACTTAAAATATCTTAAAAAATACCTAGACATATTTTAATGTTATATAAGAAATCTAATGATATAAGACATAAATGTCTATGATAAGCTCTGGCATGGGTTAGCACTTAATTTCTCTGAGGCCCAATTTCTCATCCTGGCAATGTCGCCCATATTATATTACACCAAATTAGTAAATATGATAAAATGTAATAATGTTACACCACAGTATATTTCATGCAGAATCTAGCAGATACTTTTACATTTATACAAATTCAGTATTCTTCAAATTTGATTAAATTATGAAGTGCTGTGTTTTGAGCGCTTAAGCTATACCTTTTGAGCTTACTCAAAGAATATTGTTCCAAATGATAACAAAACTGCAAGGCCCCAGGATGTGTAAGTCCATTGAGGGTGGTGGGCCACACTTGTGGGAGATGTTTGTGCGGGATGTGGTGGGAGGTGTGGGAGGTGGGCAACATGGGAATCCCAGTGGGTTCCGTGTAATATTTTGGGTATCTAAGCACCTCTTAAAATATATTTATATATATACATAAATAACATTTTTGTAAGCAAATGCACATATATGCATATACATTTATATATCATTTTGCAAATGATGGTATATATTGTGAAAATTTTGATTTTTACCCACAATAAAAAAAAAAATGTAAAAATGATATAGGCATGTGGACATGAGGACATCCAAACTATAAAGCAATAGAGTGTTATAATCTTGTGAATTCAGAATACTTAGTGCACACACAGGAGCACACACATACAGGCCCCAAATTGAGATATTTAAAAGTGATAGACAAGAGAGCCTACATAATTTTTCCTTTTTTAATGATCTAGATGCTTCTGGCAGGCTATTGTTCCATAACACTTTTGAGGACTTATTCGTAGTTATGAAACACAACAAATAAAATGTTGTGGAGTAGAAATACCATCATAAGAAGCAAAGCAGAGAAATTATACAACAAGAAAATGGTTTTGAGGTGTTGAAGTCTTACATATTTCAGGAGAGTATGAAGTGGGCCTTGATGAGGTGACATTGGAACCAAAATCTGAAAGAAGGTATGAAACATGACAGTGAGAATTCTTTTCAGAAAGTGACCCACTTTAAAAGATGAGCAGATCATAAAGCTTACTGGATAACTGAGTAAACACTGTATTTGAAAGAGAGAGAAAAAAGAAACAAATGCTAAAAAAGTAACTGAAACTGAGACAAAATAAGCGAAAGAAAATGGCTAAGGGAAGAAGCAATGGAAGGTAAGCCTCAAATAAGGGTTGCTGTTTTGTTACAGCAACATAGGATGGATGAACCTTGAAGACATCATGTTGAGTGACATAAGCCCAAAAATTATTGTGTGATTTCTCTTATATTAAATACTTAGAATAAGCAAATTCATAGAGAAAGAAAGCAGAAGAGTGGTTAGCAGGGGTAAGGGCAGATTGAATGGGGGAGATATTGCTACATGAGTATGAGATCTGATTTGGAGTGATTAAAATAGTTTGGAAACAGATTTTGGTGAAAGTGTCACAGTATTGTCAATGTACTTAATGTCAAATAATTGTCCACATAAAATGGTTAGAATTGTTTTTATGTTACATATATTTCACCAAAATTAACAATAAATATATATTTTTAAAAGTATGCATTTGATGTGGCACAAAATTATTGTGAATTATAAGCACATAGACAAGTCCAGGCATCATTAGTTTAAAGCTTACTAAATTTTCGTGACCTGAACATAACCCTGAAAACAGGACCAAGTCTAAGAATCAGAACATTGCCAAAGCTACAGAGCACTCCCTTATGTTTGTTCTCTTGTCGCTATCTTCCCTATAAAGCTTACTCCCCTTCTGTTACAAAGATTAATTTACGTAATAGGTAGTTTTGAAGTTGGGTTATTTTAATGTAAATACATAAAAATCCACCATTCCCACGTGCTAATTATGTGAATTGAACAAACTTCTAAAATTGCATAACCACAAAAAAGTCACAAGTGTCAGAATTGGCCTGCATATTTTTACTTCCTCCACTGTGCTTCTTGGAATCTTCCTAATTCCTGTTTTGTCTTTGACCCTCTCCAGTAGATATTTTGAAATGTGTTCCATAAACTCTCGTGAATAGACAATAGTGAAGGGCTGAAAGAGGGAGAGAAAGAGTATGGGAGAACAAAGGTGGGTAGCAAGAAAAAGAATGAGGGATATTTTTATAACAAATATAATTTTCTTCTCACCAAAATACACTATTATATATGTGTATTAATAATTGATACTTTATAACCAACTAAATTAAATTAGAAATTATTATAAAATTTGTTTTGTGCATGTATATGTGTTTACAAGATCTAGGCAAATTTTTAGAATTTACCTTCCTGATTTTTTGCTGTGTTGAATACCATGTAAGCTCTGATCCTGCAGCTCTATTTTGTTCATTTTGAAAAAGAAATATTAGAAAGTATTCCTTCTTTAGCTTTGACTAGGCAGTAATATATCTGAAAATATGGGTTTAATTTCCTAGTTATATTTTTATATCACAATCTATGAAAATAAAAAGATTAAATGCATTTATTAATGTATCATCTAAAATTATATGGGAATTTACTATAAATATATTTACTCAACAAAGTGAAATGAACTTCTAAAGCAAGGGGTGTAGCTTAATTCTGAATGCTATACTAATATCATTATATCCTCTTCTATGAAGTACATATCAAAAAAGTTGAATTAACAAATTTTAATCAGACTTGCATTTTCTTTATCATTAACTTCCCAATTCTTCTGCCTTTATTTAATTTCTTCTTATAGCTGAATAATATTCCATCGTGTGACTAGACCAAAGTTTGTTTATCCATTCATCTGTGATGAACACCTGGGTTGTTTCCAACTTTTGGTTGGCAATCATGGATTATGTTGCTATGAACATCGGTGTGCAGATGTCTGTTCGTGTCACTGCTCTCAGTTCTTCTGGGTATACTATTGCCGGGTCACGTGGCAAGTCTATATTCAACTTCTTTAAGGACTGCCAAAAAGTCCTCCACAGTGGCTTTACCATTCTGCTTTCCCACCAACAGTGAATAAGTGTTCTATCTCTCCACATCCTCTCCAACACTTGTAGTTCTCTGTGTTTTTAATAGTGGCCATTCTGATAGGTGTGAAATGATATCTCATTGTAGTTTTGATTTGCATTTTCCTAACTGCTGATGATGTTGAGCATTTTTCAAGTGGTTTTTTTTTTTGCCATCTGTATTTCTTCTTTGGAGAAATGTCTATTCAAGACTTTTGCCCATTTTTAATTAATTGGGTCATTCGTCTTTTTTTTTGTTGAATTGTAACATCTCATTATATATCCTGGATATTAAACACTTATCAGATAAATGACTTCCAAATATTTTTTCCATTGAGTTGGCTGCCTTTTCACCTTTTTGACAAAGTCCTGTAGGTGCAAAAGTGTTGAATTTAGAGGAGGCCCCATTTATCTATTTTTTTCTTTTTGGCACATGCTTTGGGTGTAATGTCCAGGAAACGACCACCTGCTACAAGGTCTTGAAGATGTTTCCCTACATTTTCTTCTAGTATTTTTATCATCCTGGCTTTTATAATTAGATCTTTGGTCCATTTTGAGTTGATTCTTGTATAGGGGGTGAGATAGGAATCCTCTTTCATTCTTTTGGTTATAGATATCCAGTTCTCTCACCACCATTTGTTGAAAAGACTGTTTTGTACCATTAACATGGACATGGTATTTTGTCAAAAACCAGTTGACTATATAGGTGAGGGTTTATTTCTGGGTCCACAATTCTATTCCACTGAGCAATGTGTCTATCTTTATGCCAGTAAAATGCTGTTTTGAACACTGTAGCTTTATAATATGTTTCAAGGTCAGGCAGTGCAATTCCTCCCATGTTGCTCTTTATTTTAGAATGTTTTTTGGGTATTTGGGTGCACTCACCCTTCCAAATGAATTTGGTAATTGCCTTATCTAATTCTGTAAAGTAAGCTGTGGGGGTTTTGATTGGTATTGCGTTGAAACTATAAATCAGTTTGGGTATGATTGACATCTTCGTGATATTTATTCTTCCAATCCATGAACACGGAATGTCTTTCCATTTGTTTAGGTCTTTTAAAATTTCTTTTAGCATTGTTTTGTAGTTTTCTGCATATAGGTCCTGTACTTCATTAGTTAAATTAATTCCTTTGTATTTGAGTCTTTTTGTTGCTGTTGGAAAAAGAATTTTTCCCCTGATTTCCTCCTCAGCTTGTTCAGTACTAGTGCACAAAAACATTACTGGTTTTTACATGTTGATCTTGTATCCTGCCACTCTGCTGAACTCATTTATTAGCTAAAGTTACTTTGTCCTGGATACTTCAGGATTTTCTAAGTACAGGATCATGTCATCTGCAAACAGTGAGAATTTTACTCCCTCTTTTTCTATTCATATGACTTTATTTAATTTTTCTTTTCTAATTGCCCTAGCTAGAACTTCTAGTACAATATTGAATAACAATGGTGACATTGGGCATCCTTGTCTTGTTTCTGATCTAAGAGGGAAAGCTTTAAACTTTTCCCCTTTGAGTATGATGTTGGCTGTAGGTTTTTCATATATACCTTTATTCATATTGCAGAACTTTTCTTCTATTCCTATCTTTTAATATGTTTTTTTTATCAAAAAAGGATGCTGGATTTTGTCGAATGCCTTTTCTGCATCAATTCATATGACCATGGTGATTTTTTCCTTCAATTTGTTAATGTGGTGTATTACTTTGATTGATTTTCTTATGTTGAACCAGTCTTTCATACCAGAAATAAATACCACTTGGTCATGATGTATAAGGCTTTTGATATGTTGTTGGATTTAATTTGCAAGTATTTTGTTGAGAATTTTTTCATCTAAGTTAATTAGAGAGATTGGCCTATAATTTTCTTTTCTTGAAGTATCTTTATCTGGCTTTGGTATTAGGATGATGTTCATTTCATAAAATGTGTTGGGTAATTTTCCCTCCTCTTCAAAATTTTGGAAGATTTTAAACAGGATTTGTGTTAATTCTTTTCAAAATGCTTGGTAGAATTCACCTGTGAAGCCACCTGGTCCTGGATTTTTCTTTGCTGGGAGATTTTTGATGACGGATTCAATCTCCTTAAATGTGATTGGTTTGTTCACACCTTGTATTTCTTGTAGCGTCAGTGTAGGTTGTTTGTGTATTCTAGGAATTTGTCCTTTCGTCTAGGTTGTCTAGTTTGTTGGAATATAGTTTCTCATAATATCTTTTTATGATTCTTTTATTTCTGTCAGGTCATTTGCAACTTCCTCTCTTTCATTTCTGATTGTATTTATTTGCATCTTCTCTCCTCTCTTTTTTTCTTTATTAATGTAGCTAGGGATTTGTCAATTTTATTGATCTTCTCAAAGAACCAGCTTTGGTTTTGTTGATTTTCTCTTTTTTTTGTTGTTGTTGTTCTCATTTTCATTTATTTCTGCTCTAATCTTTATTATTTCTTTCCTTCTGCTTGCTTTGGGATTGGTTTGCTGTTCTTTTTCTAGTTTCTCTAGTTGTTCAGTTAGATCTTAGAGTTTAGCTCTTTCTTCTTTTTTAATATAGGCATTTGGGACTATAAAGTTCTCTCTCAAGACTGCCTTCACTGTATTCCATAAGTTTTGATACTTTGTGCTGTCATTTCCTTTGTCTCAATATATTTACTGATTTCACTTTCAATTTCTTCTTTGACCCACTGATTATTTAGGAGTGTGTTCAGTCTCCACACATTTGAGAATGTACTTTTTTCCTGTCTATTATTGATTTCCAGTTTCATTCCATTATGATCTTATAAGGTGCTTTGTATAATTTCCATCTTTTTATATTTATTGTGACCTAACATGTCCTGGAGAAAGATCCATGGGCACTTGAGAAAAATTTATAACCTGCTGAGTTTGGATGCAGTGTTCTGTATATGTCTGTATATGTCTGTTAGGTCTAACTTGTTTGTCATATTGTTCAAGTTCTCTATTTTTTTGTTGATCTTCTGTCTAGTTGATCTATCTAATGATGTGAGTGGGGTGTTGAAGTCTCCAACTATTATTGTAGAAATGTTTTTACTCCCTTCAGTTTTGCCAGAGTTTGTCTCATGTATTTTGGGGCACCCTGGTTAAGTTCATAGATATTTATGACGGTTATATCTTCCTGGTGAATTGTTCCTTTTATTCATATATAAAGGCCTCTGTATCTATTATAACTTTTTTGCATTTAAAGTCTGTTTTGTCTGCTATTAGTATAGCTACTCCTGCTCTTTTCTGGTTATTATTAACATGGAGTATCTTTTTCCAATCTTCCACTTTCAGCCGGTTTGTATCCCGGGTCTAAGGTGAGTTTCTTGTAAGAAGCATATGGATGGCTCATGTTTTTTTTATCCATTCTATCAGCCTGTATCTTTTCATTGGGGAGTTTAATCCTTTCGCATTCAAACATATAACTGTAAATTCACTATTTACTCCCTCCATTATATTCTTTGGTGTTCATATGTCATATTATTTTTGTCTGTCTTTTCACTCTTTTGGTTATCCTTTCTACTATTCTTTTCTTCTATACTCTCCTCCAAGCCTGTCTCTCCTGTCATCTTCTTTCAGGATCTAAGGATTCCTTTAATGTTTCCTGCAAAGGTGGATTCTTTTTTGCAAACTCTCTTATTTTCTGTTTGTTTGTGAATATTTTATGCTCACCTTCATATTTGAAGAACAGTTATGCTGGATAAAGAATCCTCAGCTGGCAATTTTTCTCTTTCAGTTTCCTAATTTTGTCATACCACTCTCTTGCCTCCATGGTTTCTGAAGAGAAATCTGCACTAAGTCTTACTGGACGTCCCTTGTGTGTGATGGTTTTCTTCTTTGTTGTTCTGAGAATGTTCTCCTTATCTTTGATATTTGACATTCTGAGTATTATGTGTCTTGGAGTGGGTGTGTTTGGATTTATTCTGATTGGGGTGTGGTGCAATTCTTGTTCATGTAAAGTCATTTCTTTCATGAGAGTTGGGAAATTTTCAACTATTATTTCCTCAAATACTCTTTCTGTCCCTTTTCCCTTCTCTTCTCCTTCTGGAATTTCCATGATATATATGTTCTTGAGTTTCATGTTATCATTCATCTCTCTGAGATTCTGCTCATTTTTTTTTCCATTTTTTTTTCTCTGTTCTTTTCTCTTCAATTTTAGCTGTTCTGTCTTTGGTATCACTTATCCTTTCTTCTGTCATTTTGAGTATGCTTCAAGTGTTTTTTTTTTTTTTTAAACAATTGAACTATATCATTCATACATGAACATACATAAACTGTAAGTGTTCAGTAATCACTGTGAACTTACAAAACAAACATGCATTGCATCATACAGGGCTTCCACAGATCACCTCACCACAAATAATTTGCATTGTTGTGAAACATTTAACAAATTATGAAAGAGCATTGTCAAAGTATTAATACTAACTATAGTCCATATCTTACTCCCCTATAGTATTTTTAAGGATTTATTTAATTATTTATTAACTTTTATCCATTTCACACACCCCCCCCTTTTTTTTACTGTTTTTGTTTCCATTCACTGGGCAACTCTTTGTGTCTCTTTCCTGCCCTCTATTCTCATCCTTCTCCTCCTGTCTTCACTGGGATTCGATCCTCGTAACCTCCAATATGGGAGAGAAGCACACTACCACCTGCAACACCTTCATTCCTGGTTTTTCAGAGAGTCATGTCTTGGCTCTCCCTTGTGTCACTCTCTTGTTACATCATCATCTTGCTGCATGGCTCACAGGGCTGGCAGCGCTCCCGAGTGGGCTTGGGGGCCTAGCCCACTCGTGGGGCCTGGACGGCACACCTTCTATATTTTTCTTTTTAAAATTTTTACTGGGAGGTTCCAGGGATCGAACTAAGTTCTCTCCAATTGGGACACATACACCCAACCACTTGAGCCACATCCTTCCCCCTGTTATGTCTCTTAAGGTTGACCAAAGATATCTAGAGTTACAGTCATTTCCCTTACAGGATGGTCATATAATAAACGAGGCTTAGTTTATCACCAGCATTCTAAAAACCAGACCTAAGGAAAAAAAGTATGTCTGGGGACTCATGCAAGGTTTCTAATATAACAAATGTTTAACCTACCCTGATTATCTCAAAATCAAGGCAGCAAGAATATTCATATTCAAATGTGTTTTTATCTCACCTATTGTGTCTTTCTTTCCCATGAGCTCTGTTACTTTTCTATTAAGGATTTCAAATTCTTCTTTGCATTTGCTCAATGTCTTCTTGATGTCATTTATCTCTTTAATTATATTGTCTTTAAACTCATTAATTTGATTTTGGAAATTTGTGTGCATCTTGCTGATTAGTTCTCCCAAATTCTGCATCTCTTCTGCAGCATTGATATATTCCTTTTTTTGAGCCATGTCATTGATTTTCTTAGTATGGTGTATTAGTCAGCCAAAGGGGTGCTAATGTAAAAATACCAAAAATGGCTTGGTCCTTATAAAGGGTATTTATTTGGGGTAGAAGTCCACAGATACCAGGCCATAAAGCATTAAGTTTCTTCTCTCACCACAGTCCATTGCCACATGTTGGAGCAAGATAGCTGCCAGCGTTTGCCAGGGTTTAGGCTTCTGGGGTTCCTCTCTTCCCGGGGCTGCATTTCTCTCCGGGCTTAGCTCCTGTTTCCTCCACAAGGTCAGCTGTAGACGATCAGGCGAATGGCTTGCTTCTCTTCTCCTGGGGCCTTCTTTCCAACATCAAAACTGCTTCCCAGAAGACTGCTTCAACTTTCCTTTGCCTTGCCTTGTATATTCAATTCCCCACCCACCAAGGGGTGGGGCTCAATGCCCTAATCCTAATCTAATCATGCCCAGATTAACAGATCAGTTTACAAGCATGATCCAATTATATTTTTGGAATTCATAATTACATCAAACTGCCACATATGGCTTGTAATTTTTTGCTGGTATCTAAGCATCTGATTAGGATGTAGTTTACTCAGATGCCCAATTTCATTCTCTTTTGTATGGATTTAGTGGCAGGAGGCTGTGGGTTACCACTGCTCTTTGATTTTTGGCTCAACTTGGATTGTTAGGATTTCCCTGCTGGTAGCTCAAAACTGGGCACTGGACTCAATAATTGGTTGTAGAGTCACTTTCTAGAGCTTTGGGCAGGGAGGCTATAGAGGCCAGAAGAAACCTATACAACTTATTTTTTATTTTCCTGCATATATTCGCTTGATCTTTCAGGAGATTGTGCTCTTTGGCATCTCTCAGTTCAATGCCTGGTCAGAGTGTATTTGTTGCAACACAGATCAGATCAATGTGATAGAGCTTCCTGTCTGGAAGCTAAGAGCCTTGTAATTCAAACTTTCTCTGAGACAGTTGTCCAGGCTTCTCTGGCAGCCCCCTCCCTTTTTCTGGCTAGGAAATATTTCCACTGCCCTCTTATTCCCAAAAATCAGTCCCTGTTAGTAGAGGAGGAGGGTTGTATATCTTTAGCTCCACCAAGGCAAGCAATGGCACAGCCCCATCAGGCCTGGAAGGACTCTTGGGACACAGCAGACCAAATTTGTGAGTCAAAATCTGAGTCAGCCTTGGGCTGAGTCCCCTGCTCTCTCCTTTCCTTGGGCATCCTCAGCAATTAGTTCCAGCAAGAAGAGAGGGAGCTTGCAAAGGTCAGGTTTCTCCAGTTATTCACAGGTTTCCAAGGCAAACCACTGCGTGGGCTCACCTAGCCTGCAGGGGCTCATGGGACACAGCAGACCAAATTTGCGGGTCAGAAGCTGAGTCCACCTTAGGCTGTTTCTCTCGCTCTCTCCTTTCCTGGGGTGGTAGATCCTTAGAGCCCCCTTTGTCTGTAGTCATAGGCCCAGTGGCCAGAGAATTCTAAAGTTTCTTTAGTGTCGGGGATGGTGCCTGCAGCAACAGCCACTGGTTTCAACTCATAGTTCTGTCATCACAATTTCCCTCCTTTGTCCTTCTCTCCTCTTAGTGGTGTACAGCCTTCGCCTGCTGTCCTAAACCTTAGAAGATCTTTTTCGGGGCTGTTTCAGCCTGTCCTCTAGTTATTTTTCTGGAGGAAAAGAGATTTTTGTGTCTTATTCCCTTTATTTCAAAGGCTAGTGCTTCCAAGCATTAAAGGAAGAGCTCAACCATATTTTGTACAATCTCTTCTGGATTATACATAATGAGGGCCACTCTGCAACTCATTCTAGGAGGTCAGCATAACCCTGTTTTTTACAAAGGTATAAACAACATTATGGTCCACCGTTTCATATATATAGATTTAAAAATACTAAACAAAATCAATATATCTTTAATAACAACTTTAAAAGGTTATCTCTAATCATTTCTATGAATTGGCCTATTCTAAATATTTCATATTGCAAGTAGTCCTAACTGATATTGATAGGTTGGCCAAATTAAGATCACCCTGTTTCCATTTAAAAGCCATAGGGGGAAAAAAGAAGGGAAAACATAGAAAGGAAGGAAGAATCTTTAATGACTGAAAAAAACATCAGGACTGTGAATCTTTGGGTGAGTCAGTATCAACAGAGCTAGGTCCACAAATTATACTAAAAGTATAAAACAGAAAGGACAAACACTCATATCACTCATATACAACATAGTTAAAAATGCCAAGAGCCCTTATAAATTTTGTAATCCTTATTGGGTAAAATACAGTCCTTTATATCAAAAAAGACAGATTAATTTTATACTACAGAGACATCAGTGTATGGTATAAAATTTGTGGATGAATATCAAATCACCATTATGCAGCTTGTTGTGATCTGAAGATTTTCTTTTTATATGTGATTCTTCACTGTAAATTTATCCCATTATGCCAGATTTTCAAATATGTGGGCAAAGTCCTACGGGGTGAGCTACACAGTTTGTATTGAATCTGTGACATTTAACAAGGGCCTGTGTAGAGGTTTCTGGATGTCTCATCATTTTCCCATCCTCAAACATAGTTTTCCCTCTTTACTTGTGATATGTAAAATTTGTAATATGGATTACTGATCAGGATGATCAGATCCAATCCCAGACCTTTGGAATGTTTAAGGCTTGGCCAGATCACCAATACTGAAAATTTGCATATACATGCTTGACAGAATTCATCTGGCCTTCCCCGATGCTTTAATTTTGCTGTTATTAAACCCAGTTTGTCCCACATTAGAAATATATTCAGGGTACTTCCAAGTCTTGAACCTCATTAGCCATATGGAAACACATGTAAATGTAATTCAAAAATAGTGGGTTCTTAGGCATTCTATTACTAAACTGATGAATATATTGGCCTAAACCTAAATGTTTGATATTTTATCTAGACTTTTGTCATCAATTAACTATTACAAATATCACTGTTACAGAAATATTGGGTGTCCCCACATCCTATCACATTGTGCCACTTCCAATGTGGCCTGCAGTTATGTCTAAGCTGCAGCTTCACTGATTTTTCTTGGGACAATTGCAAGGAGATTTCCACAGAAAACATCAAAGAATTTCAGGATACTGAGCCTTACTTGCTTACAGCAGTAACTTGTACTCTACTACACACATAGTTAGCTTTTTTATTTTCTCCTTTCCCTGTCTCACCTTTCCCATTTCCTCATTTATGCTTCCTGGAATTACCTACCAATTAGCACCATATACCAAAGAAAAAAAATGAGTTTAGTAAATGGATTAGTTATAGATTATAGTATTTTAATAATATTACTATAATATTAGTGGAGAAGACAGGGCAACAGAGAATTGGTGCATATGTAGTAACATTTATGGGTCTGAAAAACCTAGTTGAATGAAAACCTTAGGTATCAAAGTGAAATCTGTAACAACATATGCATGCTTATTAAAACATACATTATATTTACTTTATGAAGACACATATCTTTTTAAGGATACATATCATCCTCATAAAATAGGTGGCCTATATTTGAAGGAGAATTACAGTGGAAGGAGGATTGAGGACTGATGATAATTATGGGATAAGGAATTAAGCTAGGATGAACTCAGGTCACTTGTGAGATTAAAAGAAAAAAATAAAATAACAATAATGAATATTCATATTTTATATTCTGTCTGAGTCTTTTAAAAAGCACTTTAGGGAATGTTTTAGAAATATTCCTTCATCCCCATACATAAAACATGGAGGGAGCTACAGTAGAAAATGCTGAACAGTGAAATAATTGTTGGGAGATTAAAGTATACAACAAACAATATATATAAGTCAAGGTATTTGAAAAGGGGTAGTACAAAGATAACACAGAAAAGCAGGGGAATTGCATATAAAAGAATGCTTCTCAACAGGAAAATAAAAGGTGCCATGGATAATTAACAAAGACACAGTGTCATCATTTCTTGATCTCAGATGATTTGGGAATAATAACTAATTAAATTCAAGCTGCTAATGTTCTATCTTGTAAGGAAAATATCCTCATATATTCTCCTGATTTCACTGAAGTTAAGAACCACATGGGGGAGTAATAACAAATTCCTCATTTGAAGTGAGTGGAGGGCCCCAAATTCCATGATTATCAAATTAGCTCCAGTAACAATTCTTGACTCATGGTTTCAATTTAAATTATGTTAATGAGAATAATATCAATGCCAGGCTCAGCACATTATACCAAACATATTAATATTTTAATTTCAAAACAATGGTTTCTGGTGTAACTTGGTATTTTTAGGAACATTATTATGCTCTTTGAGGAAAGCAAGGAATCTGTTTCTATTTTTTTATGATTTCTATATTGATACTGAAAATTTAAACAATAATATTTTTGAAGGGGAAAGGAGAAAAAACTGTTTGAAAGCTTCATCTAAAATGTGGTCTTAGGGAAGATAGTGACGGTCAAGTCAGGTTTACTGATGCTGAGTGAGGATTTATGTTTTAAATACTAATAGTTTTCGATAAGAGCTTCACGGTTTTTAGTAATCTGATATTAGCATTATTATTGTACCTCCTATTAATTACACCTACAGAGTTTCATTTGTGCCATGGATATCTGTTCTGTCATCTTACCACTACCGTACAGGGATGGTAATTGTCACAGTTTAAATTCCCTCTTGAGCAGATTTTTTAACAAGGACTTGGGTATATGGTGCTAATTGTTGGGTAGTTCCAGGAAGCATAAATGAGTAAACGGAGAAGGTGAGACACAGAAGGGAAAAAAGAACAAAATTTAACAATGCATGCAATAGGGAACAAGTTACTGCTGTAAGTAAGTAAGACTCAGTATCTTAAAATGCTTTGAAGCATCCTGCAGAAATCTCCTTGGAATTGTCCCAAGGAAAGTCACAACTGCAGGCCACATCAGAAGTGGCACAATGTGTCATGGAATGGGGAGATACAATATTTCTGAATGAGTGTAATAAATGATATGTCAGTGCATGTATGAAGCCTTTGAGCTAAATATTTTGTTGTGCATATTTTATTTAATGAGGGATCCACATACAGTTTGATTAGAAAAATATATTGTCGTTTAGTAATATGGAATGGGTATATAAGGTAAAAACTTTTATGGAATTATTTTATTGAATACTAGTAAATTAGAGAAGTTCAAGATTTTAGATTCTCATCTCCAAAAATATGCCAATGTATAAATGGTAAGCAGAAAACTTGCCCATCCTCCCTTATATTTCCAAGTCCTAATTCCCATAACCTGTGGCTCTATTATGGCAAAATGGACTTTGCTGATGAAATTAAAGATATTGAGATGGGGTGATTACCATGGATTATCTGTGGGGGCTCATTTTAATCACAAAAGATTTTTCAGAATAAAGAAAGAGACAAGGATGTCAAAGGCAGGGAATGAGATTGATTAAAGGAGCAGGTTGGAGTTACATGATTACTGGCTTAAAGGGGTCCACAAGCAAAGGAAAAAGGGCAGTCTGTAAAAGCAGGAAAAGTCAAGAAGTGGGGCAGATGTGGCCCAAACAGCTGAGCACCTGCTTCCCACATGGGTGGTCTTGGGTTCATTTCCTGGTACCTCCTAAATACACAAAAACAAAAAACAAGCAAACAAACAAAAAACTAACTCAAGGGAGCCAATGTGATTCAGTGGTTGAGTGCTGGCTTCCTACATACAAGGTCCCGAGTTCAATCCTTGGCCCCAGTAACTCAAAAAAAAAAAAAAAGAGAGAGAAGAAAAAAAATCAAGGAAATGCTTTCTCTTTCACAGACTCCAGAAAGAAGGCAGTTTGCTTACACCTTAATGGTTAATGCAGAAAATTCATTCTAGATATATATCTTCCAGATTGGTGAGATAAAAATTTTGCATTGGTTTAATCTACTAAATTTTTCAGAATTAGTTTCAGCATTGGTAAGAAACTAATAAATGAGAAAGAATAATTCCTAAAATGAGGTAAAGGACAAATTGTGAAAAACAAAGAAGACATTATCAAGACTGTTACAATTTTCAAATATGCATTACAATGAATTTAAATCCTCGAGGCTCTTTTTCTGTGGTCCAAATATTCACATGAAGGTCACGTTGCTGCTTCTTCTGTGATTTCCCCTTTATCTTATCTTTTATATTGCCAAAGACATGGTCAGTATCACATACATTACAAGCACAATTGACAATGCATTCATTACCTTCTCAGCTCTGATAATTCTTTTCTCTTTTTAACATTTCTTAAATGATGTAATGATTTTTTTTAAACTGCTGCTTTTACATTTCACATTGTTGATTATTTCTACTACAGCACAACCTCTCATTTGAAGTTTATAATTAATTTTCAAAGAACTATTTTACATTTCTAAGATGTGGATATGCTACTTAAGATAGTTGTAATGTATGCTCCTAATGTAACATAGTTAGACTCATTTATAGGTTCTCTAAACATGGCTCTTCTGACCCTTTTATTTGAACCCATAATTAGCATGATACTTGATAAATATATGTATCAGAGACTTAAATCTTCGATCCATCCATTTGCCAGTTGAGCCCTGAATTTCAGCAGAGTTGCAACACCTACTCTCCAATTCACTGGATCCACCCAAGACAACTAACAAGGACATGATGATGAACAGTGCCCATCCAAAGGAACAGAGAGTGTCTGCAAATGCAAGCAAGATAGCTCCATCCATCTGCCTCAAGGGATCTAAGCACTCTCTCATTTAGAAGCATAGTGGGTATCACCATCCCAAAATCCTCAAGATTGTGAAATGAACAATGGACTAAAGAAGACTGATTATTATTTTACTATAGACTTCTTATTATTCTAGCAATGGAAGAACTCTTATCATCGATGTAAAGACAATGGCCGCCACAGTTTCTAAGGGATAGGAGAAGGAAGAATAGGTGTAACATGTGTATATTTATTGAAACATTGGATTTGTTTTGCATGACATTGATGTAAAAATGGATACAGGCCATTGTATGTTTTGTCATAACTTACAAAATTGTACACAAAAAAGTGTAAACTATAATGTAAACTGTAGTCCATGGTCTAGTAGAAATTCTTCAATATGGGTTCATCAATTGTAACAAATATACAATGCTAATGAAGGATGTTGTTAATGTGGGAAAGCATGGAAGGAGGAGGTAGTGGCACATATGGAAATCTCTTATATTTCTTATGAAATATTTATGTAATATAAAGCTTCTTTTAAAAAAATTAATTATAAAAAAAAACTGTATTGTTACAAAGGATTTTTGTTTTGATTTCCTCAAACCCTTCAATTCCCATCTATAGGCAAACACCATTGATTCTTATGAATTTATAGTGTTTTTCAAAAACATTTAAAAATGCATTTAGTATTATGTACTTGGATACATAAAGTAGATAGATAGGTTTTTTCCTAGTTGCGTAATTTTATAATTTGCTTTAGTAAATTTCTAAAATTTGTGTCATTTTATGTTTGTTTTTATTTGTTTCCCTCTCAGCAGTAAAATTTTGCCTTATACTTCTCTTTCTCTCTTTAAAGTTTAAAAACAATGTCATTTTATTTTTCATGGAATATGGTCATTTGTTTAATTGAAGGCATTGTATTTGAGAACGGTTTTCTGATACAGACATGAAAAAAGACCATATTGTATACTTAAAATTGCATATTCATAAAAAGAACTTAGAGAAAGGGAAATTAAAATGAAACTTATGTAGATATTTTTTGCAAACTAAGGTCAGTTCGGGTCTCCTTTCCTACAGAATGCAAAGAAGACACCCAGAAGGCAACTTCACTGCTGTTAAGTCATGAATTAATAGATTATTAGAAACAGTTTCCTCTAGGGGAATGCACATATTTTGAAGTCAATAAGACATTTAACATGTAACTAAAGTTACGTGAACCAATTTTTGGTAGGCACAGTTTGTTTCCATCTCAAATGTGGAAATAAAAAATCTGTTTTACAAACCTCACCTGGAAAGGAGGAATTCATTGGTCTAGGCTGTGGTATGGAGCCCATCCAACAGCCAATATCAGGCATGTTCCCTTTATTGAAAATCTTCGTTAGAAATTCTAGAGGGTAGAATTTTTCCCTTTTGATCACAAACATCAGGAGATTGGGGTGCTTAAAAAGGGGGGAGCTGATATTCCTGCAGACCAGAAGGACAAAGCATTGATCCATAGATGACTCTCAGACCTTGAAATTAATGGAGTTTGCCAGGCTGGATTTCAAACTTGCTTGAGATGCTTGATCTCTTTTTCCTTCCGATTTCTTTCCTCTGGAATAGGAATGTCTACTCTATGCCTACCCCATTACTATGTTTTGCATTCAGATAACTTATTTTCTAGGTTTCACAGTACCAATGACAAGAGAGGAATTTTTTCCCAGGATGGATCACACCCCCAAATGATTTTGATGAGAATTTGGACTTACTGGTGTTGCTAAAATGACTTCAGAATTTTGGGATAATTTGATGGAAGAATGTGTTTTGCACATGGGAAGAATATGTCTTTTTGTGTTCCAGAAGGCAGAATGTTATAGATTTAATTATGTACTCCAAGTTAGACATGTTCCTTATATTAATCCTCATACCTTTGGGGGTAAACCTTTTTTCAAATTGAACCTCTTAAATATAATATTTTCATTTATGCTGTAGTCCAAATGAACTAGGATGTGTCTTAATCAGTATTACTGAGGCCTTTATGAAGAAAAGAAACTGGAAGCCAGAGGCTAGAGAAGGGCTCATAGGAAGAAGCTGGAAGGCAGAGAAAACAGAGCAGGCACACGGAGAGAGAGAGATCACCATCTAACAGGAAGCAGAGATACAATTCCAGGAACTCCAAGAACTACAGCCAAGCCAGCACCTGAATGCTACAGAATTTGGGTAGAAAGCAGGTCTTTCTGATAACTTGAATGTGATCCTCTTGCCTTAAAAATTGCTGCTTTCAAGCTAACTCATTGTATGCTATTTGTCATAGAAAACTGGCAAAATAAGAGCACTTTTGACAAAAATGACATGATAAATGCTAAAAGATTTGTTATAGAAATTGGATCACAGCCCAACTATGCCAGGGCTGGGCTCTGCAGAGCCTGCTGTGAGTTTGAAACTCCCATGATGGTGAAGTTGAATTTCCCCATGGAAGTTGGCAGGGTGACATAGAAGCAGAAATTCTTCTTTCTGTTTGCTGATATTTTTATTTCTATTACTTAAGACCTCCAACTAATTAGAAGCAGAGACTACCCACATTGCTTTCAGCAATCTCCTATGCTGAGTGTGGATGACATGAGATGTAGATGCAATGAACTGTTTATGGATGCAATTTTTTTTTCCTGTGAAATGCACACATATAAGAAATCAAGCAAGTGCTACATTGATTCAAACAACTGAACACTGTAATCTTCCCAAATTGAAACATGAACTTAAACATTGCAATTCACTGCTTATCAACTTGGCACTCATATATACTCACTTGGGCCATAATTTTTAACAATATAATACAACTTATGTTTTATTATAAGGTGGTAAGAGAAGGAAGAAAACAAAGAAATTTACTTCATGAATATATATATATATATATATCTGTGCATGTGTGTATATTTATGTATAAACATATTCATAACAACATAATGGAAAATACTTAACAGTTACAGTCTTTATTTCTGCAAAGGGTCACATGGTCATAGCTTATATTTATATCTACCTTCATCCACTACCTATTACATATTCTCTTAACCCTCAGGAAGCCTTCAGTTAATCATAGGCCTCTGCTTGGCGGGATGACTCAAAAATTAATTCTTAGAGGACCTAGACCATTAGCATACCTTCCTGGATTGGGTTGCCTTTATTCAGAAATACCCTTCTGTACTTCCATTAGCTGTCATGTTTCCCTGTGGTAAGCAGGATAAATCACCCCTGTTAGTACAGTACCTCCTATTTTGCCTCTTGATTCAGAGGCATAAGGACACCAAAGTGGCCAGCTGGTAGTCTTATATTCTATTTCACTGGAATCATTGTGTGTCCTGGTGGAAACATTTCTCCCTTTGTAGACCTCTAGGCAAGCTGGGATGGACAAGAAGCAAAGACATTGCTAGTGGATCACACCAGTAATATTGAGTTGGGGCCATTCCCATTTCCACCCTGTGATCCTGGGCCAGGAGTCCTCGCTATAGGAGAAATAGTACCATAGAATACACACTGATATAGAACACATACAGCACCCTGAAAAACATTTATCCAGGCCTGCAAAGTATCACTGTCCTGCTGACTGAGTCTTCAATAGGCCATTGCATTGTTCCATCAATATAGCTGATTCAGAATATTGGGTTACATGGTAAAGCTAGTGAATCACAGGAGAATGGACCTACTGGCCACATTTCATTTGTTGCAAAGTGGTTTCCTTGAGCAAAACAATACTTTTGAATACCATTTTGGTGGACCTGGCACCCTATAAGCACACAAAAGGTAGTTTTGGCAGAAATATTGTGTGAAGAGAAGTCAAATCAGTATGCAGAATAAATGTCCTTTCTAGTAGGAACAAAACACTGCCTCTTCCATGATGAAAATGGTACAATATAGGCCACCTCCCACCAGGGAGCAGAGTGATCAACTTGGGGAATGGTGACATATCAAGGACTTAGTGTTAGTCTCTGCTGCTGGCAGATTAGACACTCAGCAATGAATGTACTCAGGTCAACCTTGGTGAATAGAAGTCTATGTTGCTGAGCCCATGCATGACCTCCATCCTATCACCATGGCCACTTTGTTGCTGAGTCCTATGGGCTATGATAAGAGTCGATGGGGAAAAAGTTTGACTGGTATTCACAGAACAGGCCATCCTATACACTTGATTAATATACCCTCCTTTGCTAAAGAAACATCCTGATGAGAATTCACATGGGATGCAAATATGTTCATGTCTGTCTCCCATTCAGAAAGTTTTATACTAATACTTCTTCTCTAACAGCCCAATTAGTCTCCAATTTTCCAATCATTTTCTTTCCAAACAATAACTACCTATCCAAAGTACTGGCCACAGCCCATGAGGTGCATATGCACTTCTCCTTCCAGGCTAAATAAACTACTAAGTATACTTCCTTGTGGTCTGCCCACTGGGAGGACTACCCTCCAAGACTGCCTTTCAAGGATGTTACAGAATGGTTTTGTGGTGTTGTAGCTGTCCACATTTGGGCAGTATCTTTTTATTTGCCAAATCTTCTATAAAGAAGGCCCATGTTTTCAATTCTTATTAGAAACTCCGTGAAGAGCCATAGCTGTGGGCTGGGAAAGAGAAGATAATGTGGAAGGAGAGTAGGCTATGGGCATTTGAGCCACTTCTTCAGTACTATATTTGTGCCTTCAGGGCTAGCTAGATCATAATCTTGTATAAACCACTTCCATTTAATGATGGAGTGTTACAGTGCATGCCCAACTTAATGGTTCTGAGTCAAACATTTCATGATAGGCAGCTCAGTTCTCATGATATTTGGGCAGCTCAAAGTTAAGCATTCAGTCTCTACCAAGGCCCAGTAGCAGACTAAAAGTTGCTTTTCAAAAGGAGAGTAATTATCTGCAAAGGATGGCAAGCTATGTTCCAATATCCCACGTCTGTACTCTGATTATATTTAAATCCTGAAAAAGGCACCAAATAGCATTTCTATTTGTTACTGACAATTCTAACACCATAGGATAAGATGGATCTTTATGGCCCAAGTGACAAAGCAGTCTGCATGGCAGTCTGACCCGTTCCAGATAACCCTCTTTCTTCAATCCCCACTCAAAACTAGCAGCTTTTTGGGTTACTTAATAAATGGGTCAGAGGAGCACACCCAGATGAAAAATATGTTGGCTCCAATATCCTTAGAGATCAACTAGGAATTCTGCCTCATTTTTGGCTGTAGGATTGGGGCTGGTGCAATAGATTAGCTTTCACATGAAAAGAGATATCTATACATCCACTAAATTAGAATTTCATTTGTCTGGGACCCAGGCACCCATTTGTTTTTCAAAATTATTCTAAGAGTCTTGTGTAGATAACCAAGTACTAGTCTAAACGATTAATATATGTGATGCCCAAGACATGGAAAAAACATATAAAACTCAAATAATGAGACTTTTAACTCTACCAGACATCTAATAGTCTAATGTTCTAGCCCAGAGAATATTACATTATCTGTCTACTGTTCCTATTAATACTTATCCGTACATTTGCCCTTTCTGTGACATTTGCAATGAGCTAAAATGATCTCTCATGCCACTTTGAAGTATAGCACATTAAAATTTCAATAAGAAGCATGGTAATTTTTATTAAATATTTATAAATTGCCATAAGATATGCTTTCATATTAGTTTATTACATATATATCTATCAAACTTTCCAGTAATTAATGAGGCTAAATTTCCAGTAAGAGGAAACTGGATTTCAGGTAATTTAAGCTATTGACCTATTGCTACATTGGTAATATATATCAGATCTAGGACAATGAACTAGTACATAATTATTAGATTACTTTTCCAGTACATTACCATGTGGCTTTTCAACTGAGGGCTCATTTTCTACTAAGAGCTAAAAAGCTTACAAGTAGTCATTTTCATCATGTAATTCATTGTTCCAGAAACATTCCCTTGGATAATATGGGGTGGGGGGAGCTGGGATATCATCTTGTTTTCTGTTGCAGAAGATAGTTATTGTGTTTTCTCCTTGGGATTCCCGTGGATGTAAAATTATTTAGGTAGCATAAGTATCCAAAACAATAATATTCAGAGCGTATGGTAATTGAGTGACTAGTTCAGTTCACGGTAAAAAGAAGTTTTTCTTTTTCTACACAATATTTTATTGTTTGTGAAACTTTCCTTGTGAATCCCTGTCACTTTAGAATTTCAGTCTATATGAGAAATTTGCAAATAGTTTTATTTGAGTCTTTCATATTGATCAACTTTTTAAGAAAAATTCATGTTGTCTATTTTTTTAGCCACTATCTCCTCTTAAAATAAAATCAGCCACGTGTGCACACAACCAGTTTAATAGTCCTGAAATATTAGTTAGCAGGAATACCATCAGTCTGGATGAAATGATTAAACTCCGTATATTTTGTACCATGTAAACATTTCCTAAAAAGATGTAAAGAATTTCTGTGATGGGACAGGATTTGCTATAATATATCTTCATTTGTAAAGCAACTTATTACTCTACAGAGATCAATCAGCAAGAATTTCCAGAAAATTATATTGCCAAGAGTTTCAGGAGAATTTAAGTGAAATATACTTTTATTTCATTGGCATGCCCATAAGCAGAATGTGGTAACAAAGATTAATCAGTTTGGTCACTTAAACTATAGAATTTTGAGATTCCCAGGATTTATTTTCAATAGAACATTATTTAATATATATTTACTATTACACAACAAACATAAAGAATACTAAACTTTTAGTTTAAGGCACTATATTTCTCAATGGTTTGATAAAAACATAATTGATCTTATAAATTCTCATTGATTTATTTTAGATAATTAAAATATGGACATGATATTTCAATTTTATGTATCTTCACATAATATTAAAAATTTAAATTAATACAAATATTTGAATACATTTCAGAAATACATATTCTGCAATGATATCACATTCATGAAGTTGACTTAGACATGCCTAAAAATTTAGCTCATTATTAGCTGTATTTTTTTTTTTTTAAGATGAAATTACTTTTACAAGCTCTTTCTGTCAATAGGTGCTGAACTGGACATTTTATTCCAGGATTATAGAGGCTATTAATCCTCACAATTGTCTTTACTGACATACCAGTGAAGTGAAGGCTGAACTTGTAATTTTGCTGAAATTTCTCTAGTGCGTTAGTCAAGATGTATTATTTAATGGACTCCTTTAGTAGATGACCTATGGATACATTTTAAAAATTTGTTTGTAGAGCAGATATGGCTCAAGTGGTTAAGCACCAACCTTCTGCTTGGAAGGTCCCAGTTTCAGTTCCCAGTGTCTCCTGAAAAAAAAAAAAAACAAAAAAAAAAAACAAAAAGTAAAACAAATGAAAAAACAATTGAGGGAGGCTGATGTAAATTAAATGAATAAATTAAATGAATAAATATATGTATCATTCATTTGTTGGCTAACGAGTCTTTTAAAAAAATTTGCAAGTTTAAATATTTGTCTTTGAGTACAATTTGATCAATTTTACACATCCTCTTCTTATATTAAATTACTTTAAAATTTTCAAACACATATTAATTTTGGGATTTTTAAATCCAAAATGTTATAGTGAGAAGCACAAATCTGAGTACTAGGCCTGTATTTGCCACACCATGCCTAAAACGCCTTTCTTTAGTGGTTGCAATTATGAAATGTGAGTAAATACATTCACATTACAAGATTGTATTAAATTTAAAGAAGCAGGTTTTAACATTATGTAGTTTTAAAATGTTTCCATAACACTACAAATTGGGATAAACAAATTCACATTTCAACTTGTCTTACAGGAAATCCCTTCATACTCGAAAAAAATTGTGCTTTTTCCTGGCAATGATGTCGTTCCATTAGTCCTTCAGGAATAGTGCTGAATAGGTCAACAAAAATATCCTGGTGGTAGATGCAACCCTGTTTGCAAACAAAAGCAGTGAAATGTCTTTTTTATTATTATTTTCAGACACTGAAATAAATTAGAAATTATTATGAGTCCTTTTGTCTTTGCTTTCATGAAATAATGTAAATTGTCTCAATTTATACAGAAATTGGAATTTAGCTTCATTATATATCTTTTACTTTAGAATTCTCTATTGTATCAACATTTTTTTCTAACCCCACAATTATGAAGCTGTTTATTCATTGTATGAGAATAATATCTTACCTAGATCTATGAGAGCTTTTCTGGAAAAATAAAGACAGGCTATTTGCTTCCCGCTCCAGTAATTTTAAGGAGATTTTCACATTATTTTCTTAACATATGAACATTTCAATATGATGAAACATTAGTGTATATCATTTTATTGACATAAATCATTTGTAGGTCAATGAATGCCACCTTGCCCAATGCATGCCAAATGCTTTACCTCTTTACACCCTGGAGAAGACAATGACTTAAGAATGGTTCAAACATCTTGGTCTATAACACAATGAAAGAAATACACAAGATACCTTTATGACATTGAACTCCTAAATGTGGATCCTGGATTTAGTTTTCAATCACTAAGGCTTGTGGTTAATATATAGATGCCTCTTTAACATTTTATTTTTTGCCAAGCATTTTTTTATTATCAATAAATTACCCATTTTGGCCCTTATAGCTTGTTGTACCATTATTATTGTTATTCATATTTTAACTTACTTACAATATATAGTGTTTCTCTTTTCATATGCTCATTATTCTTGTGAAGTCCTTGAATGGATTTTAGAAACATACTTTGTCAAAAGAAAAACGACCATTTCATATATATCTTGTATTTGTTTATGTAGTCTCTAAAATGACTATGAAATAAATATCACCCAATGATTAATAATAAAATTGTTTATACAAACTTTTACTAAAAGAATTAAATCATGAAAGTTATGACAACTTGTATTTGATTTCTGGTATTCTTCTTTATGCCATCAGAGTGTTTCTCATTCAATGAAGTGTAAAAAACCAAAGATGATGATATAATTGAGTGGACTCTATTTTCACAGGATATTATCTTGAGAACCTATAATTAAAAATGAAATGTCAGGGTTGCCATCCAATTTGTATACACATAGGATTCAGTTGAAGAATGTAACTGAAGTCACTATCTTTATATTAATGGGATTCATGGGTGATTTTTTATTTTAAATTGAATTTTTAAAGAAGCTTTAGATTACATAAATGTTAAATAAAAAATATAGAGAATTCCCATATGCCTCAAACCCTCCCCCTCCCACGTTTTCCTACATTAACATCCTTCACTAGTGTGGTATACTTGTTACAGTTGATAAACACATATTGAAACATTGCTACTAACCATGTAATATAGTTTACATAATAGTTTACACCCTGTCCCACACAATTTTGTAGGTTATGATATAATACATATGTGTTTTTTCCATCATTGCAATATCATTCATGACAACTCCAATGTCCTGAAAATGCTCCTATATTATACCTATTCTTCCCTCTCCCTACCCTCAGAACCTCTGGGGGGCACTGCCTTTTTAGCAACGATAAAAGTTCTTCCATTACTAGAATATAAGTCTATAATAGAATAATAATAAGTCTATTTACTCCATTGTTCATTTGCTAATCTTGAGGATTTGGGGATAGTTATGCCCACCCTGTTTGTAATTGAGAGAGGACTTAGGACTCATGGGGCAGGTGAATAGAAGTAGAATGCTTGCAGTTGCAGACACACTCTGCTTCTTGGGATGGGCATTGTCCATCATCTTATACTTATTAATTTTCTGGGTGTGTCCAATGAATTGGATATTAGGTTTTACAACTCCATTGAGATTGAGGGCTCAACTGGCACACGAATAGACCAAAAATTTAAGCCTCTGAGATACATATTTTAAAAATATAGTACTAATTACAGGTTCAAATAAGAGGAGCAGAAGAACCATTGTAGGGAAATTATAGATGAGTTTAACTGTGTCACACTGGAGAACAAAAAATACCAGAGTAAGTCCACTGACAGGGTGTTAAAATTCTGAGCTTGTCTGTCCAGTTTATGGTGTCTGGATGTCTCTAGAGCCCTTAGGAGACCCACTGTTTGAGACACTGTTTACTGTGGCAATCAATGAGATCCTGCTGAGACATACATAAGGGTAACCTCTGTAATGACCTCCCGGTTCACTTTGAAATATCTTAGCTATAAAAACTCAGTTGTATTTAATATTACCCCCTTATGGTCAAGGTCTTTTTCCAGATGAATTGCTAGTTGGTACCTTGTAATAATCCCTTGGTGCCAGAGAGGCTCATCCCTGGGTGTCCTGTCCTACATGAGGGGGAAGGTAGTGTGTTAATATGCTAAGTTTTGCTTAGAGAGAGGCCACATATGAGCAATAAGGAGGCTCCAGGGGGTGATTCTTAGACAACATATAATACTAGGCTAAGTTTCAATTTCACAAGAAAAGGTTCATAAGTAAAATAACAATATATCTCTTTAAACTGGTAGGAAATTTGGGACTGGTTCTATTGGTACTTGGGATTTCCCAGCTCCACAATCCCATGCACTATTTCCTGAGTGTGTTGTCATTCTTGGATGCCTGCTATTCTTCAATTGTCACCCCCAAAATGTTAGTCAATTTCCTGGTAGAGAATCACTCCATTTCATTTCTTGGATGTGCAACACAGAAGTTATTTTTTATCTTTGGGACTACAGGAAGATTTCTCTTGCTTGCAATGTCTTATGAGTGTTATGTAGCAATCTACAATCCACTCCATCTTTCAGTTAACAGGTCCCCCCAGTTTAAATGTCAGACATAATTGATTCCTATGTTAATAACATTTTTATGCATGCTACATTACAAACAGAGGACACTTTTAAGCCATCTTTCTGGGCATCCAATAAAATTAGATATGTGTTTTGCAGCATCTCTCTAACCTTTGCTTTTTCTTGTTTTGACACTCACATCAACTACTGTCTGTCTCTACTTTGTGGGCTTTATTGAAATAGCAGATATACTAATTTTCTTGATCTCCTAGGATTTCATTTCTTGGTCATTCAGAAGATGAATTCTCCTGAAGGTGAGTGGAAAGCTTTTTCCAATTTTGGATCTCATCTAACTGGTTTGACAATTTATCATGGTATAATCCTGTTTATGTATGTGAGGCCAAGTTCCAGCTATGGTTTGCACAATGATATGAAAGTGTCCATATTTTTTTTTTCACTATTGTGATTCCCAGGCAGAATATCATCATCTTCAGTTTAAGGAACAAAGATGTTAAAGAGGCAATGAAATAATTGTTTAAGAGGCATTGGTACATAAATAAAGTACAATTTTAGCATTGAGTAAAACTTAAAAGAATTTTATATATTAATTCATACCTCTATGGTCAAACACTAGGGAAGAACATACCTTCTTTTTAGTTAGTAGTATTTTTATAACTTAGAATATTTCCAAAGAAAGTATTAATCTGTCCTCCAATGAAACATTTTATATTTATAAATAAATTGACTTCTCTATATGCATATGATTTTGTTTCAAAATGTCCATATTAGTCATTAACTTAAATTGATATTGTTAGTCTTTGTGTAAAATGTGTAATTTCCTTACTATAATTAAGGATGATATCAAGAGATGGCAGCTTTATATAACCACACATGATTTATAGTAAATCTCCAGCATCCATTATGAAATTAATTTCCCATCATGGAATCCCTGTGAAGGATTAATTAATATTACCTCACTTCTCCAAGTGGCCTTTCACTCTCAGATCCATATGGACATGTGTTTTGCCTTCTTTGGCTTAGCCCAATAAATATTTATCTCATTATTTCCTTCCCACAGTCTAAGTGTATGGGATCAGTAATAACATTAATGGCTCTGAGGTTCTATAACATTTTTTAAAACATGGACGTTCAGTAACACCTTATTTACAATGGCGAAAATTTGGAAAAAAAACTAAATTTCCCACAATGGGATGATGTTAATAAATGTTGGCCTTATAGATGGAAAAAATAATTCCACTGACTAATTGTTTTGCTTTGAATATTCTTTTCATCTGAGATTTTTTCAACATTCTTACTCTCTTCTTCAATTCTTTCCCTGTGTTTAAATGGGACACATAGTAGAAATGTGGCTTGGGCTGACAATTACAGATATGATGTGATGGGTCTGCTGGTGCCCCCAGTGAGCCCCTCCTCGACTGACCTCCAGAGTTAATTGGATCTTATGTTCAATGGCTTCTTGAATATCATCCAAAACAGGAGCCATTACCACATTAGGATTTGCAAGATAGGCTTCGTATTTTATAAAGGAAATTATGTTGTCTGACTAGTTTTGCATATAATGGCTTGCAATAAATATTCTTCTGTGTAGCTTTTTGAAGATTATATAATAATTGATGAGACAAAAAAACAAAGATCTCTTTACATTCCTCATTAAATTCATCTTCTTTATCAACATCAATATCACTCAAAATGTTAACCTCATAATTACTGCTTTCCACCTCCTCTGTTTTACTTCCAAAAACAACATGGTCCCATTGTTCTGGCAATTGTTTTGTTTTTCCCATTGTATTTAACTTGATAAATTTTCTGAAAAAATAATATAAGTTCTTTACAGATTCTTCCACATGCTTATTTTGTGGTTTAAAACCTCAGCCCATTCTTTTGCATATATCTCATTGAAGGTCACCAATTTTTCTGCTCTAGTCACACCACTTTCAGGCAAAGAAATTAACACCATTTTGGCCATCTTTTTACAACTGCATCAATTGGCATTTAATACAAATCACTGACCTTCTTTAAAAGTTGATTGAACATATCCCAAACTAAACCAACCTCTTGAAAGAAGCTTTCCAATGTTAAAGACAGCCATGTTAATATGGTGAGCCCTTTTCTCAACACAGAGTCTACCTCTTTAATTTTAGGGATCAAGTTAAGAAACACAGAAGGAACTACCTGACATAGTTCATCACAATATTGCAGCAAGTCCCTGCAAATATAGGTTGTCTGCTCTCAATTTACTTTCCAATTTTATCAAGCTCTTCCCTGTTCTGATACATCCAGCTTCATTTTTATAATGCACTTAGTTTCCCTAACAACTTCCATAACTTTGGGATCAAAATTAACCAGCAACTTTCCTGATTCTGGGTGTCACACAAAAAGTGTGGCTTGTAATGCATACTGTAACTGTGAAATCTCTCTGACCCAGGATGTGAGATAGACCACCTCAAATCCCACCAGGACATAAGAAATTTTGTTATACTGATGAATGATGGATTTACCTTCCAAACTTGACACAATTTCTGAGTTTTTGAAGAAATAGTTGATGGGTTCACTTTTCCAGCAATAGAGCTTCCTCACCCAAAGTATTTTTCCTGTGATAGGAGGCATATTGTGGGCAAGAGAGGGATCATCATTTTGAGAATGATAAAGCTATTTTGTAGCTTAAATTTCAGCCACATAACACTGAAGAATACACTCAATTATGTGGTGCATTTCTAATCGAAGACAGGGAATGTTCAACTCTGAAATCTTTGAAGCAGCTAAAAAGGCTATTGAGAAGATAAAATATTTCCAAAAGGCCTGTTTATAAAAGCCTGTATCTGTATCTCCAAACCGTTGATTTTTGACATGAAGTCTAAGAAATCTGTTTCAAATTCTGTCCTTCTTTTATCCAGAATGTCATACTGCTTTTTCTTAACACCTTGATATATATGATAGATCTTTTTGAATTTTAATCCTATAATATTGATTCCCTCTATAGAATTACTCAAGACAGGATATGTTTGTAAAATAATTTTAATTTCTGTAAACTCCGGTTTTTTACAGAAAACTTCAAATTTTCCAAATATATCATTTTCTGAAACCACATATGATATTTTCCCTGAAGATTCTAAAATCTGTTTCCTTGTTTTGTGAAAAGATGTCTGATATTCCCTGAAGAGAAAAATGCAATTTTGAATTTTCCTTAGTACAATTGGTGTTTCCTGATCCCATACATGGTTCATTCCTCCATCAGTAATATATGCTTTACATGCTGTCACCATTTGATTTGTTACCCTAATAAAATGTGAGGGTATTCTCTTTGAGCTATTATAATACCTTGACACACTGTGAATCATTCTGATGGCATTAACTAAATTTTGCATTCTATGTGCCATGGAAAGCAAATAATGGTTATAGAGAGGCTGACATAGTTTTTCCAGAGTGTACACATATCTGAAATTATCTTTTGATTCATTTGCTATCAGTGTTTGTTGCATCCAAATCATTCCACACTGCATTGAGTAATTAAGTTGACTTGTTGAGCCACAGGTGTTTTAGTGATCTTTGATTAAAGAGTTCTGACAAGTATTAACTTAAAATGTCTAATTGAGAGGAAAAACAATATATATATATATGTAGGAAATTTTATAGGTGAGAGATACTATAAAATCGTGCAAAATGAAAGGCTTGAAATAAAATTTTAAGACTATGGGGATTTGTATCTATTTTGTTCTCTGATGTATCCTCATTGGCTAAAATACTGACAGACACATAGTAGGTGCTTAATAAATATTAGTAGACGGAAAAAAAAAGTATAAAGAGAAATAAAATATGAGAAACAAAACAATACTCCAACAAATTCATCAGAAGAGTCAGTATAGTTGAAAAAAGAATGTAATGTCAGTGAATATAAATCATCCTATCATAAAGGTAAAGAAAAGAGTGGGAAAAAATTACCCAAGAGCTATGGGACAATATCAAGCAGTTTAATATACATGTAATTAGAGTTCAGCAACAAGAATAGAGAAGAATGGACTAGAAACAATATTTCAGGACATACTGGCGAAGACTTTTCCAAAACCTAAGGAAAGTCATCAAATCACAAAGCCATGAATGTCAGCAAATCTTCAGGGAAAATAAATAGAAAAAAAAAAAAAATCAACTGACCATGAAACACATTGTGACTCATCAGACTCACTTCTGAAAAACAAACATAAGGTTACAATTATGGAGGAAGTCAGAGGAAAATACATTTCACAAAGAGAAGAAAAATCATAAATATATAAAGACTTGCCATTCATAATGATACATGCTAGAAGATACTAGAAAGAGAGATTTAAAGTACTGAAAGATAAAAATATTCCAGGGTTCAATACCCACTGAAGAAATTTTCAAATATAAGAAAAAAATTAAAGAATTTTTGGGAAAACCGACATACAAACACTCAGAGAAAGAAAAATATATGTTTATGTTTTTTGTAAGCAGATTGTGCTTTAAAAATATCCAGGCAGGAATAAGATAATAGAAGGACAGTTCAGTCTATACATAGACATAAATGATACTAAAATGTAAAAGTGAAGGTAAATATAGCAATTGTTTGATTTTTTAAATTTTAAATGTTTCAAAATAATTGCCTAAAGCAAAGCTAGATTGCTAAATTGTTGGGTTTAAATCACATGTAACAACAAAATTCATGAGAAAAATAACAAAATGGGAAAGAAAATTGAATCTCTTCTATTATACAATTCTAATTTTTTTTTTTTTAATTTTAACTCTTCTTTCTTTTTTTTTTTTTTATTATTATGGGTAAAAATCAAAATTCTCACAATACATACAAACATTGTAAAATGATATATAAATATATATGCATATATGTGTATTTGCTTACAAAAATGTTATTTTTATATATATATATATATATATATATATATATACATATATTTTAAGAGGTGCTTAGATTACCTAAAATATTACACGGAACCCACTGGGATTCCCATGTTGCCCACCTCCCACACCTCCCACCACATCCCACACAAACATCTCCCACAGTGTGGCCCACCAACCTCAATGAACTTACACAACCTGGAGCCTTGCCACCAACCATAGACCACAGTTCACACTGTAGACCATACTCTCTCCCACTCAGTTCTGAGTGGTGTGTGCTGATTTAAAATGGCCTACATCCATTGCCACAACAGTACTCAGGACAACCTCCAACTCCCAAAGAAGCCCCTGTATTTCAACTGCTCATCCCTCCCTACCCGAAAACTGTCAAGTGGCCACTGGCTCCACCTCATTGTTATAATTTCTTGCATTGCAAGAATCACCATATGTGAGCAAGAGAATACCATCAAGTCCACTCTAGTCCATAGCTCTTCCCCCAATCTAATTTTTAAGTTATGTGTACACGTTCATTTGTGCTGCCTAGCTGCCTGGCGATGAATCTTCACCCCTGGACAGGCTGTACAATCATTTTCAAAAGTTGTTCAAGGAAATACTGAACCATATGTTGAATTTGTAGCGAGGCTGGCAGATATAGTCAACAAGACAGTAACTCAATCTTATCTTAGAGAAATGCTTATTCAGATGTTGGCTTTTGAGAATGCTAACAGTGAGTGTACAAAGGCTTTATGTCCGATAAAGGCAAATGGAGGTACTTAACAGGATTATATAAAGTCATGCCAAGACATTGGGTCTAATACATATAACACGAACCTTCTTGCAGCTGCTATAAAGGGATGTAGTCCTATGGTTAATAATTTAAATTGCTTTAAATGTGGGAAATCCAGGTCATATGAAAAAGAATGCTGAGCCAAAACTAGTGTGAGAGCACCATCTAGTGGCTATAATAGATCAATACTAGCTCATGTGAGTCCGATATGCCAAAAGGGATTACACTTGGCCAATGAATGCCATTCCAGATACCATAAGAATGACAATATCATTAATAAATCGGGAAACTTCCAAGCGGGCCTTGCTCAAGGCCCTCCAACAAACAATATGAGCACGTTTCCCAGCCTTGCTCAATCTACCTGGTCAGCAATGGAGCAGCTCACTCCAGGCTGTAGGAGAACTAAAAGCAGCTACCAAAGGCAGTGCAGCTGTAGATCTTCCCTCAGCTGAAACTAAGCTTATTACTCCTTCACTGGATATACAAAAAATAAGGACAGTAATTAAAGGGCCTATCCCAAAAAACAATGTAGGTTTCATTCTTGGCCATAGCAGTCTTACGACCAAAGGTGTTTTAATGCAAACCGGGATCATTGACTCTGACTTTGATGGAGAAATTTGTTTATTAGTACAAACTTTAACTCCCTATGAAATTGAATCAGGAGATCATAATGCTCAACTTCTTTTATTACCGTATCGTAAAGCTCAATCTTGGCCTATAAAAGGCACAAGGGGATTTGGTTCCACTGGGCATAAAGTTTATTGGCAAACAGCAATTGTAGATGAAAGGCCTGAAGTTACATAAAAATAATGGAAATATATTTTTAGGATTAGTAGATACCAGGGCTGATACCTCTATCATTGCTAAATGATATTGTCCACAAGCTTGGGCTTTACAAAAGGTGCCTACAGTTTTCACTGACACTGGCACAATGACAGATGTTTATCAAAGTACTCAGATATTTAAGGTAGAAAGTCCGGAAGGACAGAAGGCTGCTCTGCAACCTTATGTTGCACATGTAGGACTTAATTTATGGGGAAGAGACTTATTATACCAATGGGAAGCTTACTTGACTATTCCTCACATTTCTGATACAGGTAAACATCTTATTACTCATATGCAATATGCTCCCCCTTCCCAACCTGAGACATGACTTATTGGAGACTACCATGGCCTAGGATATTCAAATTTAGAGTAGGGGCTACTTTTGCAAAGGGCTTCGCATTACCTTTAAAGTGGCTAACAAACAAACCTATTTGGGTTGAACAGTGGCCCCTTTCGAATAAAAAATTAGAAGCCCTGAAAAAATTAGTAGAAGAGCAGTTAATGACAGGGCATATTGAACCCTCTACTAGTCCGTGGAATTCTCCAGGTTTGTAATTAAAAAGAAATCTGGCAAATGGCACATGTTGACTGATTTGCATGAAGTTAACAAAGCTATTCAACCTATGGGATCTTTACAGCCTGGTCTGCCATTCCCAACTATGATCCCACAAAATTGGCATATTATTATTATTGATCTAAAAGATTGTTTCTTTACTATTCCTCTCAATCCAAAAGATGGAGAAAAATTTGCATTTACTATTTCTTCTATTAATAATTCAGCTCCTACTGAACGATATCAGTGGAAAGTTTTACCTCAGGGAATGATGAACAGTCCTACATTATGTCAATCCTTTTTTTACATTCCATTACAAGTTTTACGAAAACAATTTCCTAATGCTATGATTATTCATTATATGGATGATATTCTTTTTGCCGAGTAATCTTCTGAGCTGAAACAACTAATTCAGCTGGCTAAAAAAATTCTTCCTCAACATGGGTTACAAACAGCAGAAGAAAAAATTCAAAAACAGGTTCTTTTTCAATATTTAGGCCATACTATTATTAAAAATATAATGCCTCCACATAAGGTCCAATTTCAAAGTGATAATTTATGTACATTAAATGATTTTCAAAAATTACTGGGTGATATTGATTGGGTACGGCCTACTTTAGGAATTCCAACTAATCTTTTCAATACCCTAACTGGAGATCCTGACTTAAATATTCCTTGCATTTTAAGCCCAGAACCAAAAGAAGAATAAAAATGGCTGGAAAAAAGAGTACAAAATAGCCAACTAACAAGGATAAATATAAATCTTCCAATTTCTCTTTTAATATTTCCATCTTGCCATTCCCCTACTGGGATACTTTGGCAAGAGGAAGGCATAATAGAATGGATATTCTCACCCAACAAAGATACAGAAAACTTCATATTTATCCTGAAAAAATTGCAGTAATAATATCAAAAGGCCGTATTTGCCTGAGACAGCTTATGGCTAGAGATCATGATAAAATTATATTGGACCTTACAAAGCAGGAGCTTTCTCAGCTCTGGCAGTTCAGTAACTCTTGGCAAGTGGCCTTAGCAGATTTCATTGGAAAAATTGACAATCATTTCACAAATTCAAAATTTTTACAGTTTTTAAAACGTACTTCATGGATTCTTCCTAAGGTTGTCAAACAACAACCCCTCTCTGCTGCACTTACTTACTACACTGACGGCAGCAGTAATGGAAATGCAGGCTATTTAAGCTCAACTACAATATCTTAGAAAACACCTTATTCATCTGCCCAAAAGGTAGAACTAATGGCTTTTGTTCAATTGCTAACTGATGTTTCTGAACCTTTAAATATATTGTGTCTGACTCTGCTTATGTTTGTCACGTTGTTTGTCATATAGAAACAGCTCAGAAAACTCCAGCTTCTGAATTAGAAGTTCTTTTCCCACAATTACAAAAAAACTGTTCGTGAATGATCTAATCCAATTTACATTATTCATATTCATTCCCATTCTCAACTTCCCAGCCCTATGGTTTCACAAAATATTTTGGTAGATAAACTTATTGCTCATACAGAAACCACTGATGATTATCATAAACTTACACATACTAATGCTTCTGGCTTACATCATAAATATCCCCACTTAACAGTAAAAGAAAGTAAAAGGATTGTTAGACAATGTCCTATTTGTGGGCCCATAAATGCCCCCACTTTCTCTCCAGGAACAAATCCCCGTGGAGAACATCCTAATGAAATTTGGCAAATGGATATTATACATGTGCCTTCTTTTGGCCACCTTCAGTATGTACATGTGACAGTGGACACATTTTCTAATTTTATTTGGACAACTGCTCAAGCTAGTAAAAAGGCCTCTCTTATATGTTCTCACTTATTACATTGTTTTGCTGTCATGGGCCTGCCTGCACAGCTAAAACCTGATAATGGGCCTGCCTATCTTAGTCAATCTTTCAAAAAATTTTGCAGTGACTGGAACATTAAACATGTTACAGGAATCCCATATAACCCCCAAGGATAAGCAATAGTAGAAAAAAGCAATCACTTACTAAAATCAATGTTGCAAAAACAAAAAGGGGGAGATGGAGGAGAATCTGCAAAAGACAAACTATCTAAAGCATTGCTTACCTTAAATTTTCTTAATAGACAACAAATTTCTAATACCACCGCAGCAGAAAGTCAATTGGAGGTTAAAAAAAGAATGAAAATGAAAAGGACAACCAATATAAACAATGATAAATTGAAGAAGAAAATTCACATGATTTTCTCAATTGATGCAGAAACAGCATTTGAAAAAATACAGCACCCTTTCTTGATAAAAACAACCAAAAGATAGGAATAAGCTTCCTTTGAAGCTTTCTCAATATGTTAAAGTGCATATATGAAAATCATACAGCTTGCATTGTAGTCAATGGTGAAAGGCTGAACGCTTTCCCACTGATATCAAGAACAAGACAAGGATGCCCAGAGTCAACATTATTATTCAATATTGTGCTGGAAGTTCAGGCTAGAGCAATTAGGCTAGACAAAGGAATAAAAGCACCCAAATAGCAAAGGAGGAAATAAAACTTTCATTATTCACTGATGACTTGATTTTATATCTAGAAAATCCTGAAAAATCTGAAACAGAGCTACTAGAAATAATAGACAACTTCAGCAAAGTGGCAGAATAAAAGGCTAATATGCAAAAATCAATACCATTTCTACACACAACTGATGTGCAATCAGCTGAGGAAATCAGAAAATAAATTCCATTTATAATAGCGAGCAAAATAATCTAATGTTTAAGAATAAACTTAGCAAAGTACATAAAAGACCTGCATTCAGTAAACTACAAAACATTGCTAAAAGAAACTGAAGAACACTTAAATAAATGGAAGGGCACTCTTTGTTCATGGATTAGAAGACTAAATATCAATAAGATGTCAATATACTACCCATTCTAATTTAGAGATTCAATGCAATCCAAATAAAAATCCCAACAGCTTTTTTTTAAATCAAAAAGAAAATAATTTAATTTATTTAGAAGGGAAGGGGACCCAGAATAACAAAAAAGTGTCTTAAAAAAGAAGAACAAACCTGGAGAATTCTCACTTCCTGACTTTAAAGCATATTTGAGCTACAGTGATAAAAACAGCATGGTACGGACAGAGAGACAGTTTGACCAAAGGAATTGAATTGAGAACCTTGAAATTAACCCTCACGTTTACAGTCAAGCAATTTTTGAAAAGGCTTTTAAGCCCACCTAGCAGGGTCAGAACAGTCTATTCAACAAATGGTGCTGGAAGATCTGGATAGCCATATCCAAAAGAAAGAATGAAGACCCCTCTCTCACACTTCATATAAAAATTAACTCAAAATGGATCAAGGATTTAAATGTAAAAACAACAACCGTAAAACTCTTAGAAGCTAATTTAGGAAAACATCTTCAAGAACCTGTGGTAGGCAGTAGTTTCTCAAACCTTATGCCCAAAGAATGAGCTACAAAAGAAAAAATAGATAAATGATCCTCCTCAAAATTCAACTTGTTTGTACCTCAAAGGACTTTGTCAAAAGTGTGAAAAACCTGCTGACTCAGTGGGAAACAATATTTGGCAATCACATATCTGAAAAGTGTTTAATATCCATGATGTATAAGGAGACCATACATTCAATAATAAAAAGACAAAGTATCTGATTTAAAAAATGGGCAAGTGACTTGAAAAGACAACTGTCCAAAGAAGAAATACAAATGGTGAAGAAACACATGAAAAAATATTCAACACCACTAGTGATTAGGGAAATGCAAATCAAAACTATAGTGAGATATCATTTCACACCTATTAGACTAGCTGCTAGTAAAAAGTAGGAAAGCTCTAAATGTTAGAGAAGATGTAGAGATATAAGAAAGCTTACTCACTGTTGGTGAGAATGTAGAATGGAACGGCCACTGTGGAAGACTGTTTGACACTTCCTAATGAAATTGAACATAGACTTGCCATGGGACCCAGCAATACTATTGCTAGGTAAATACCCAGAAGAAATGAGAGCTGTGACACAAATAAATATCTGACACCGATGTTCATAGCTGTGTTAGTCACTATAGCTAAAAGTTGGAAACAACCCAGCTGTCCATCAACTGATGAATGGATAAACAAATTGTGGATATTCAATGGAATATTATGAGGTGGTAAGAAGAAATGAAGTCATGAAACATATGAAAATATGGGTGAATCTGGAAGACATTTTGTTGAGTGAAGCACGCCAGACACAAAAGGACAAATACTGTATGATTGTGCTATTAACTAAATATATTATGTGAAATATAAATATATTATGTGAAATATGAATATTGGAAAATTGCATATATGAGACCATCTGTCTTTGAAGCTGACAAATATCAGTTTATAGTACAAAATGTTAATATCAGACCAAAAAAAAAAAAAAACACAAAAATATTATACTAAGTTGAGGAGACCAGGCACAGAGTACTACATATTGTATGATTCCATTTATGTAATATGTACATATAAATCAATTTATAGAGATGAAAGCATATTAGTGGTTATATAGTCTGAGGAAGGAATGCTAAAGGGTGTGGGTTCTTTTTGGAGTAATAAAATTGTTCTAAAACTTTTGAGATGATGGATGTACAACATTGTGATTATACTAAAAGCCACTGATTATACACTTTGGATAGAATAGACAGAAAGAGCAGCTATGTACCCTGGGAGAAGCATAGAGAGATTGTGAGGTGAGGGATTTTCTTGTTTGTCTGTTTTTAGTTTATTAATACTATTGAAATAATGAAAATCCTCTAATAATGATTGAAGTGACAAATGTACAACTATGTAATTATAGGAAATACCAATGATTGTACTCTTTGGATGAATTGTACGTTTATTAATATGTACCACTAAAATTGATTTGTTAAAAAAGAATTAGGAAATATTCAGCCATTATTTCCTCCAATACTCCTTTTGTCCCCTTTCTCTTCTCTTCTCCCTCTGGGATGCCTATAATGTGTGTGCTTGTGCATTTTGTGTTGTCATTCAAATCCCTAAGTCCCTACTGGATATTTTCTATCTTTTCATCTTTCTGTTCCACTTTCTGTCTGATTTCAGTGTACTGTCTACAACATCACTGATTCTTCCCCCAGCCTGTTCAAATATGCTATTATGGGCTTCTAGTGCATTTTTAAGTTTTATCTTAATTTATTTCTTATCCCTTTGTTGTTTTGCACTTGCTGTCTGCTCCCTGTGTCTGTTTTGTTATGTGCTCATCTTCTCTTTTTTAAGAAGGCACTAAAACGGAACCTCCCATGTGGGAATTTGACACACAATGGTTTGAGCCAACTGCTTCCCACTTGCTGTGTTTCTCATTATGTTTTCCTCATTTTATCCCTTCATTGCATCACCTTGTTGCATAAGCTCCCCATGCCAGCATGCTGTCTTTCTTGCTATCTTTCTCATCTTCTTTAGGAGGCATTGGGAACCAAACACTGGACTTCCCATGTGGTACGTGGGCACCCAACTTCTTGAGACACATCTGTTTCCCATTTTTCCAGTTTTTTTATTTCTTGCATTGTGCCATTCATTATCATCAGATGTGTTATCTTTTTATGTATGTTTACAATTTTCTCAGTATGTTCCCTTAGTTTCTTCTTGATATGCTTTATCTCTTCCTTCACTTCATTTAGTTAATTCATGATATTTGTTTGGCATCCTTGATTAGTTGTTGCATGTTCTGCATCTCCTCTTGTTTTTGATTTGTTCATCAGAGTGTGACAGATCTTCCTGTTTCTTAATATGGATTGTAATTTTTTTGTTGATTTCTAGGCATCTGTTTATCTTGATAGGCTTATTTGGTTGATTATCTTTTCTTTCTACTGTAGGGTTTTATTTCATTGTTTTTTTCTGTGTGTGGTAAGGCTCTTTTTTGACCTTGGTTACACTTATTCTCTATATTATATATCCTTGCAGTAGTCTGTGTTCACTTGAAAAAAAAAAAACATTAATTCCACAGAAAAGGACAAAAATAAGAAGAGAAAATAATAATAATAATTTTTAGAAGTAGAAGAGGAACCATACAAGAGCTAAGAAAATAAATAATACACGTTAAAAATCATAAAAAACACAAAAGGACAAAAATAAAAATGGTGGAATGAAAAAAGTCAAACAAGAAGCAGAATAAAGAAAAAATAGAATGAATTAAATGTCTGGATAGTTGAGAAGAGAGTAAAGAGAAAAAAAGGAGAGAGAGAGAGAGAAAGATAAAATGAAGGCCAAACAAGAAGAGCCGGAATGAAAGAAAAGCAACAGAAGATAGAAAAATGAAGAAAAGAAATAAATTAGGTAAAAAATAAGTAAAAGAAAACAAAGAAAGTGAAAAGACAAGAAAAAAAAAAAAAAAACCAAAACATAAAACAAAACAACAACAAACAACCCAGGATAAACAGCCTTCCCTCTCAAACCCAGAGGGAGCTTCTCAGGCTGCCAGTGCTCATCATACAATCACCCTGCAGCCTGCTCTCCAAAATTGATGCCCCCAGCTTTAGCGAATAAAATAAAGAAAAAAAGAGAACCGATAAAAAATTTAAAAAATAGATCCAATGGAAAAAAAAATCCAATAAAACTAAAACAAAATAAAACAAAAATCTGCTTATATGTTCCCTGTCATAAGGTACAGGCTGGGTGCCTAATAACCCAATGTATCCCTCTCTGTATCCCTTCTCTTAGGAGGTACCAGGAATCAAACCAGGGACCCCATATATGCAAGGCAACACTTCCTTCATTGATCTACATCAGCTCCACATGTTAACTAGGCTTCTGAAAGTTTATCTGGCACTTCCTACCTTATTCCCTTAGGTGAGCTGGGCTTCTAAAAGTTTCCATAGATGGGCTGGTTAAGCATCTGTCTCCACTCCCTCACTGCTCTAGGTCAGGGCAGCTGGTTATGTCAGCCTGCCCGATCAGATCCCCATCCCCTCTTCTTGAGGTCACTTCAGTGCTGGTCTGGGTCTTCTCTGAGATTCAAAGATGGCTCAGCTAGCCAAACTATCCAAAATGAAACCATTCTCCACCATCCACCAGACCATTCTCCCTCACAGGGAATGCTCCCTCCCACTCAGTTGGCTGCAGTAAGCCTACGTCTTTACTGAGGCCACTTGTCTAAAAACTGGGGTATATGCACCATTTCCATCTACAGGGTCAAGTAACTCACAGTTTTCCTTTGGCTTCTTAATCTATCTTGCTCCCTCCTGGATGCTGTACAGCACTTTCCTGTTTCATAAATACCCAAAGCAGATCCATCAGGTAGGTTTTTGCCCTTTATTTTTTGTGAAAGAGTTGAGCTCTGGCTAACCACTTCAATGTCATCTTCCTGGAAGTCCTCACACGTATATATATCTGTATTTAAATATATGTATATATGTGTATATATATATAAACATACATGTGTAAATATGCATTATAAATATATCACAACTCATACATTTTTAACATTGAAGATATTCCATGAGTTTAAACTTAAGAACTGAGTCCATAGTATTTTGAACTACTTTCTGCAATTCAGTTATTTTTTTTTTAATTTCTATCCATAATTGTTGGATAACTAGTAATTGATATATAGGCATGCATTATATGAAATAATCATAATGTAATGCAGTATTCTTATAACCAAAAACACATGCATGATAAGAGGTCAATGTCAGTTATATGAAATCACATGATATTTCCTAAATAATGCATTACAATAGATGGGCATGCTTCCAAATATAAGGCACAAGTCATTATAGTCTGTGGAATCTAGTGACTCTGTCTATGCTTTTCCAGCAAAGAGGCTAATTTTCTCCAGTTTTGAGTGTAATTTATTTATGTGTTTTATACTGACCCCAATTTTTGAAGAAAGTCTTGAAAAATGTGATGCTGGCACATAAGCAAAATTAACCAGTCTACTCAATCCCTTTACTTTTCAACAAAATTGTATATGAATCAACAGAGGTTCTCTCCTATTGCCCTTCTTCAAACCAGGTTATTGGCCTTTTGTACAGGCTACAATTTCTTTCCTTTCACTCAGAGCTCCATTGGATTAACAGAGAAGAAGAATCTTACCATGCACTCAGGCCAAATTATATTATAAATTGCAGTTTTTACTTGTTCATTTGTACTTTGTCATATCTTCAACAGTCTTTTGAGTATGTTGAATGAACTTACTGAACAACAACCAACAGGCATATTGAGTGATAGTGGGCTAACTCTCATCCTCTTTGGATGTTCTTAATTCTGCAGCTATCAATTGTCAGAAAAGAAAAGACATCTTGATTTCAAAATAACACTTTAAATTCATTATTCTTTTCAAGGCCACATTAGATAAAATGCAGAGGAACAGGGAACCTGGAAACATGTAGATGTGATTATGGTCCTTGTTGTTTAAATATTGTCTAAATATGCATGATTACTTAATCTCATTGAAAGCTAAACTTGTCTTTTGAGAACAAGGGAAGTAACCTACAACAGTTCTGTTATTAAGTAAAAATGTCATATGTAAAGCAACTAACACATTACACATACCTGTATAGAGGTTTACTTATGCCTGCTAAAATATTTACCTGAAAATCAGGACTAAGGAAAACCACAGAATGTCTTTCAATGTCTGTGTTGGATGTATCCATATGTAAGGGTAAAGACATAAAGAAATAAAATAATAGAGAAAGAGAGATTGATAAAGAGGTAGAGAGATACAGAGATATAGAGATACAATATAGTTACAGAGAGAGATTACATAGAGATGTCTGAAAACTTTATATTTTATCAAATTCTACTTTTCAAAATTGGCAAATTACAAGGATCTATTTTATAGCTCCAATTTTATCCCCATATCAGCACTTATTTCCTGTCTGGAAAGAAGACCACTTCCTTTATTTACTGTGAAGTTCAGCTCTTTCTCTTTACTACCATTGTGGGATCAGAGTGCCTTCCTCTGGCAGTTATGGTTTATAACTGTTATGTGGCTATGAAACTTCTCTTCAAATCATTTATCTTATCCCCTAAAGTTTGTGTGATTTCATAGTGGCTGTCATCTGATTGTATGCATTGTTCAATGTCTTGGTCCTTGGCATATATACATGGAATATCCCTTAATGTGCTTCCAGGGAAATCCATCATTTCTTTTGGAGACCCCAAGTATCCTGAAACTTGTTTGTGCTGATACTTCTCTTTCTGAAAATGCTATTTTTATTATTGGTGTTGTAGTCTTCCTCATTCCAATATCTGCCATTTTGGCTTCATTTCATGGGCAAATATTTTCTACTGTTTTGAAATTAGGGTCAAATTTGGGGATGAGAAAGGCTTTGACAACCTATTCTTATATATTTGTGTGTCTCTCTTCTATGGAACAGCCATCATCAAGTATTTTCTCCCCAAACCTATCATCCTGCCAAGCTGAATGAAGTATTGTTTGGCTTTCACACTATTTTCACTCCAAAGGTCAACCTCCTCATCTGGAGTCTTCAAAAAAAAAAAAAAAGTTGTGCTTGGAGCCATCAGGAAAGTTCTTGGAAGGTAAAGCTCTTTTTAAAAATTATTTATTCAGAATAAGACATGAGAGGATATCCCTCATATACAGAACACTATTAATATAACAAAGATAAACAGTATACAACAACCAAACTACTACTGTTCTGGATAAACTCATGGAGAAATCCTTTTAACTATTTGTTGGTAAAATCACAATGGATCAGATCACTTTTTCCTGTTGAAACTTATTTGAGTTTGATAAGTAGAACGCTGTATGTGAAAAGACACCCCCAAATTTTCAGGTGCTACCAAACTATAGAGAGCACAAATGCCTGGAGGTTATGTGCTCCAGAAAATATGCACAACAGAAAGAGAAAATATGCACAACTTCAACAATATAGACCCTAAGGCAATTTTTACACTTATCATCCCTAAATAGCAGTTTTATAATCTTAAAAAATCTTTTAAAAATAAACATTAGTCCCAGAAACAGCTAGAAGACAGGAAGAAAGCATATGGGAAAAAAATTCTACCGTGTAGGATATGAAGGGAATGCTGGACATGACCCAGAAGAAAAAGGGGCACAGAATAATAACCTTGATATTATGACCTTGAGCAAAAACTCTGCTGCAGCTGGCAGTACCCCTCCCACAACCTGCAAGCAGGGAGCTTTGAATACTTTGGCCCCAGGCTTGCAGCTACAATGAGGACACCACAGATCACATACACCTCCCCAGGAAAAGGAAGAGATTGCAATGCAGCTTGAGGCTGATTCAACATTTGACCCCAAAGTTTGGCCTCCTGTATTTCAGGAGACCTTCTGGGATGTATGGGACCATGCCATATTGTGCCCTGGGAGCCAGCATAAGACTAAAGATATCCAACTCTCACAAACACCCACTTTACTCACTGGGACTGTTTGCTAAGGATACAGAGGGGAGTGGAATAACTTCCTAAAAGAGTAAAAAGAGGGGGCTGCATTCAAAGGTTGTAGAACTATCTCTGAGAAAGTTTGATTTGCAAGGCTCTTAACCCCTAGGCAAGATCCTCCATTATACTGATCCCTTCTGTGTTGCAATGAATACTCTCTAACCAGAATGAACCGAAAGGTCTGTCAAAACTCACCATCTGCTGGACTATCAAGCAAGTGCATTTGAGGGAATTAATAAATGAGAAAACTTTTCCAGTCTTTATAGCCTCCCTTTCCAAGTCTCTTTGAAGCAGGTCTGGAACCCATTACAGTGTCCAGGCCCCAGATTTGAGCAACTAACAGTGAAAATTCTAAAGACATAGAACAGGTTGAATCAAGAATCAAAGAATGGCAAAAACACAGTCTCCTGCCACTAAATCTATACAAAAAAGAGAAAAATTGAGCATCAGAGTAAACTCACCATCATTATCAGATGCCTAGGCATCACTAAAAAGTTACAAGCCATACTAAGAAAATGAAGAAGTGGCCCAAAGGAATATATCAAAGAAACAAATGAGAAAAAATTTGAGGCAACTTATCAACAATATTCATGCAAATTTTCAAAATCAAATTTGTAAGTTGAAAGACAATATGGCTAAAGTGATAAAAGACATTAAGAACACACTGAGCAAGCATAAAGAAGAATTTTTAAACTGAGTAACAGATCTCATATGAAAGAAAAACATGATAGGTCAGATAAAAAAACACAGTAGAGACATGCAACTGCAAATTGAAAATGACATAAAGAATAAGTGATAGAGAAGAAAGAAGAGCTGGAATTATAGAAGGGAGAGAGAAAATAATGGAAAAAATTGAGCAGGGACTCAGAAAGTAGAATGATAACACCAAGTGCAATAACGTTTGTGTCATGGGAGTTCCACAAGGAGAAGAGAATGGAAAAGGGGCAGAAAGTGTATTTAAGGAAATAATGGCTGAAAATTTCTGAGTTCTCATGAAAGATATGACCTTACATGCCTGAAAGCACAGTGTATTCCAATCAGAATATATCAGTATAGATCTATTCCAAGTCACATACTGCTCAGAATGTCAAAAGTAAAAGTTCAAGATAAAATTCTGAGAGCAGCAAGGGAGAAACAAAACTTCACATACAAGGGATTCCCAGTAAGACTTAGTGCAGATTTCTCATTAAAAACTGTGGAAGTGAGAAGACAGTGGTATGATATACTTAGAATACTGAAAGAGAAAAATTGTCAGCAAAGAATTATTTATCTGGCAATTTTGTCCTTCATATATGAAGGTGAAACTGAGTTTAAAAATATCTCCAATAAACAGAAACTAGGAAAGCTCTTAGAAAAGAATCTGCCATTGAAAGAAATAGTAAAGGCAGTCTTATAGCCCAAAAGAAAAAGACAATACCTCGAGTCTTGGAGGAGAGTGTAGAAGGCAAGAATAGTAGAAAAGATAACCAAAAGAATAAAAAGACAGACAAAATAAGAAATGATGTATAAAACTAAAGGGTAAAAATGGTGGAATTAAATATTGCATTACAGTAATATTGAATGAAAATAAATTAAACTCCCTAATGAAAAGGTACATGCTGACAAAAGTATTAAAAATTAGGAGGCATCCATATGCTGCCTACAAGAGACTCACCTTAGACGCAGGGATACAAACTGGCTGTAAGTGAAAGTCTGGAAAAAGATACTCCACACAAGCAGTAACCAAAAAAGAGCAGTGGTTGGTATACTAGTATCAGACAAAAAAAAAAAAACAACTTTAAATTCAAAAACATTATGAGATACAGAAGGATATCATATATTAATAAAAGGGGCAATTCACCAGGAAGAAAAAGCATTCAAAATGTCTATATACCCAACCAGAGTGCCCCAAAATACATGAGGCAAACTCAGCAAAACTGAAGGGAGAAATAGAAATCTCTACAATAATCATTGGAGACTTCAACACAGCACTCATGCCATTAGCTAGAACTAGGCAGAAGACCAACAAGGAAACAGAGAACTTGAACAATATGATAAATGAGCTAACACAGACATATGCAAAATGCTTTATCCCAAATCAATGGTTTATATTAATACATTCTTCTCAAGTGCTCATTGATCTTTCTCCAGGATAGGCCATGTTAGTTCATAAGGCAGGTATCATTAAATATAAGAGGATTGAAATAATACAAAGCACCTTCTCAGATCATAATTGAATGAAACTGGAAATCAATAACAGACAAGAAAGGGGAAAATATGCAAACTTATGGAGGCTAAACAGAACACTCCTAAACAATCAGTGGGTCAAAGAAGAATTTGTAAGTGAAATTAGTAAATATATTGCAACCAATGAAAAGAAGAACAGAACTGATGAAAACTTAAGGATAGAGCACAGGAGCTGAATCCTCCACGATGGCCCAGTGAGCCAGGCAGACCCTGACAGGATCAGGTGGGGGTCAGGAACTGGCTTAGATGCCCAGCCCTGTCTTCCAGGGAGTCATCCATCCCACCAACCAGTGGTGGGCGAAAGTCAAGTGGCTGTGTGCCTGGGCTCTTGGCGAGGGGATACCCTTGAGGTTCTGGAATGAGTCCCTGCGAGTGCCCCTACCTGATCATAGCCAGGAGACCCAGCCACTGGGCATACCCACAGGGCCGCAGCCCTATCCAATGTTGACATACCTAGGTCCAGCCCTGTGCCCCCTTGGCCTGGATCAGGTCCCTGGCACAGAGAGCCCCTCCAAGCCAGTGGTGCCGGCCCTCCCCGCCGGCCACCACCTCCTGCAACCCTTCTCCTCTTGCTCAGAAAGTCTGGGGCGGAGTATAGGCCCTCAAGTCATTGGCCCAGTATACAGAAGAGGGGCAGTGCACTCAGAGAGGGCACAGGGTAGGAAACAGAGGACCAGTTACAACAAAATTGGAAGAATAATGGTGGGAACTGTGACACCACCGTGTGTCAAACATTTCTCATGAGAACTTATCTCACTGGAATTTGGATTTGGAAGTACATGCTCAAGAAAATAAAAACCTCCTACCTGGAAGGAATAGCACAGCAGTTGAACCATTTGGAAATTCCAGTAGAGCAACTGGAGCTAGAACTTAGTTTGTCAGAAAAAGCACAAAAAGAACACAGAATAGTAAACAAGGGATATTTCAGCTTTGCAGTTATTTTCTTAATGAAGACAGCACCACGGATAACAAGGATTTCAAGAAATCTTCAAAGGAAACTGGCTTTAATGTAACCAATAATCTCATTAGATCCTTTACCCTGAACCAATCAATAACAAGCACTTCAGTGGATAAGCAAGTTGGTTCTTACCCTGGAGTGAAGCAACAGATGCCATTAGGGCTCTGCTGGCCCATTGCCCATGGAGAGGTCCTTAAAGGCAGAAATGAACCTCATTAATTTGTGCTTAACAATCAAAAACAACAGTGGTGACCCTCTTCTTCTCCAAACTGTAATTTGAAATCTGGAAACATCAGTGTGGATGAAAATTTAACAAATGATAGTGACTTATCAGGAAATAAAAATACAAATGTTATTTTACTCAGCTATTTTTTAAAAATGGACCTGAACTTAAAGCCAGAAATCATAGACAACTTTGAAGAATCGTTCACAGAGGAACCAAGTAAATTAATTCCGTATCCTGATTTTCTCCCTCCACCTTTCAATACTGTTGACTTGCACAAATTAGCACTCTAAAAATAGGAAAATTGGAAAGCCACAGTGGAGCCTCCAGAAAGCTCCATTGAATACTTGATACTTCCTTTAATGGAAATGGAAAGAATGCATCATGTGACTATTATAAAAAGAGGGGCCGAAACTACAAAATAACTTCTTTATTACAACAGTTACTGATAGGCCTTCAACCTCCAAAGCTATACCCAATGTGCGGTAGTTACAACTTACTGATTCTCTGAGTCTTCAGACATCATGTGTAGATAAAGGAAAGAGAAAAAAAAACAGTTTTGGTTCTTGCAAGATTAAACAAAATACTTCTAAATGGATTTGGAGCAATGCTGGAAAATATAAGTGAAATACTAGAACTTCATCTCCAAAAGTTCACCCACCACAAAATAATAGATTGCAACTTATGATGACATTAAGGATCCCAAAAGCTCCATTTTAAATTCATGCCAAGAACTCCCCAGCAAGCCTACTACTGCCCAAACAAGGCCATCACTGGTTAAAATTGTCTGAACAAGATGTCTGCTGCCAAGATCTCCAAAACCAATTTCACCTGTATCTTTGTGTTTTCCTGAAAATCAAAGGGAAGAAATTTTCAATGCCAAAAAGAAATTTTACTGAAAAAATACAGTATTGAACAGACCATTCTATATCAGAAGCTGAACTATTCATCAGCTTCCTATATAGTAAAGATAATGTTCACCCAATGACCATAAATAACCCTTTTCTTTCATACATTTCATCATAAGTAAAACTCTTCCAAGAAGTCCAGCTAAGTAATGGCTCATCATTCCAAGATATAGCTATTAAATGCACACAGAAAATAGTGGCTTGATATGACATAGAGTGGAACTCATGAAAATCACTGCAAAGCTGTCTTTATAAAACCAGGGCTTCCATACTGACATATTTTACAATTGCTTATACATTTTAAAGTAATGTTTCACCTAGCAAACTGAGCAATTATATTCGAAAGATCATTATTTTGTTATTATTTTCCATTATAAGTCCATCAATAAATAGTATAATTGAAAAAAAAAAAACATATGATAAAAAAAAGACAGTGCTGAGAGGAAAATTTATAGCCCTAACCCCCTATATTAAAAAAAGAAGAAGAAAGAGCTAAAATCCAAGATCTAACCAAACAACTAGAAAACTGGAAAAAGAACAGCAAACCATTCCCAAAGCAAGCAGAAGGAAAGAACTAATAAAGATTAGAGCAGAAATAAGTGAAATTGAGAAAAAAAAATAGAGAAAAACAAAATCAAAATGTTTCTGTATTAGTCAGCCAGAGGGGTGCTAATGTGAAATACCAAAAATGAGTTGGTCTTTATAAAGGGTATTTATTTGGGGTAGAAGTCCACAGATACCAGGCCATAAAGTGTTAAGTTTCTTCTCTCACCACAGTCCATTGCCACGTGTTAGAGCAAGACAGCTGCCGACTTTTGCCAGGTTTCAGGCTTCTGGGTTTCCTCTCTTCCAGGGGCTGCATTTGTCTCCGGGCTTAGCTCCTGTTTCCTCCACAAGTTCAGCTGTAGACGATCAGGCGAACGGCTTGCTTCTCTTCCCCTGGGGCCTTCTTTCCAACATCAAAACTGCTTCTCAAGAGACTGCTTCAACTGTCCTTTGCCTTGCCTTTTATATTCGATTCCCCACCCATCAAGGGGTGGGGCTCAACGCCCTAATCCTAACCTAATCATGCCCAGATTAACAGATCAGTTTACAAGCATGATTCAATTATATTTTTGGAATTCATAATTACATCAAACTGCCCCAGTTTCTTTGAGAAAATCAATAAAATTTACAAGCCCTTAGATGAACTAACAAAGAAAAAAGAGAGAAAATGAAAATAAAATCCAATATGAAAGTGGGAAAGTTATGACTGATCCCACAGAATCAGAAGGATCATAACAGGATATTATGAGAAACAGTACGCCAAAAAACTAGACAATCTAAATATAATGGACAAATTCCTAGAAACACATGATCTGCATTGACTATACAAGAAACACAATTATTTAACAAACCAACCACATTTAAAGAGATTGAAAGTTTCATCAAAATCTCCCAAAAAAGAAACTACCAGGACCAGGTGGTTTCACAGGTGAATTCTACCAAACATTTTGAGAAGAATTAACACCAATCCTGTTTAAATTCTTTCAAACAATTGAAGAGGATGGAAAATTTCTGAACATATTTTATGAAGCCAACATCACCCTAATACCAGGGCCAGATAAAGATACTTCAAGAAGAGAAAATTACAGATCAATCAATCTAATGAACATAGATGTGAAGATTCTCAATAAAATACTTTAAAATGGAACCCAACAGCATATCAAAAGAATTGTACACCATGACCAAGTGGGATTTATTCCTGGTACGCAAGGGTGTTTCGACATAAGACAATCAATTAATGTATTACACTGCATTTAAAAAATTGAAGGGAAAAATACACATAATCATTTCAATCAATGCACAAAAGTCATTCTTCCAAATCCACCATCCTTTCTTGATAAAAAAAGATAGGAATAGAAGGAAAATTCCTCAGTATGATACAGAGCATATATGAAAAACTCACAGCAAGCATCGTACTCAATGGGGAAAGATTGAAAGCTTTCCCTCTAAAATTGGGAACAAGATAGTATTGCCCACTGTCAACAGTTATTCAACATTGTTGTTGCCGTTCTAGTTAGAGAATCTAGACAAAAATAAATAAATTATTAAAGGCATCCAAATGGGAAAAGAGGAAATAAAACTCTCATTATTCATGGAAGACATGATCCTATATTTAGAAAATTCTGAAATGTCTAATAACAAAGCTACATGAGCTAATATACAAGTTCAGCAATGTGGCAGGATATAAAATCAACATGCAAAAATAATGTTTCTGAATACTACTATTGAACAATTTCAGGAGGAAATCAGGGAAAATATTCCATTTAAAATAGCAACAAAAAGTCTCAAATACTTAGGAATCAATTTAACAAAAGAACTACATGACCCACATACAAAAAACTACAAAACATTGCTAAAAGAATTCAATGAAGAACTAAACAAATGGAAAATCTTTCCATGTTCATGGATTGAAAGAATAAATATCATGAAGATATCAATTCTCTCCAAACTAATTTATAGAGTCAATGCAATACCAATGAAAATTCCAGCAGCCTACTTCAAAGAAATATAAAAGACAATTACCAAACTTATTTGGAATGTAAAATGCACCCAAATATTCACAAACATTCTAAAAAAGAAGAAAAATATGGGAGGAATTTCACTGCCAGACCTTGAATCATATTACAAAGCTACAGTGGTCAAAACAACATGGTATTAGTATAAAGACAGACACATTAATCAGTGGAATTGAATTGAGAGCCCAGAAATTAACCCTCATCTCTATGGGCAACTGGTTTTCAAGAAACCCACCAAACCCAGGTTATTGGGACAACACAGTCTCTTTAACAAATGGTGCTGGGAGAACTGGATATCCATCACTAAAAGAATGAAAGAGGACCCTTATCTCACTCCCAATGCAGGAATCAATTCAAATGGATCAAAAGCCTAAATATAAAATCTAGGACTATTAAACTAATAGAAGAAAATGTAGGAAAACATCTTAAACATCTTGTGATATGTTTCTTGGACCTTACAGCAAAAGCAACAAAAATAAATAAATAAATAGGTACTCCTCAAAATGAAACACTTTTGCACTTCAGAGGACTTTGTCAAAAGGGTGAAAAAGCAGCTGACACAATGGGAGAAAATATTTGAAAATCATTTATTTGATAAGACTTTAATATCCATGATATATAAGGAGATCATACAACTCAACAATAAAAAGGCAAACAACCCGATTAAAAACTGGGCAAAAGACTTGAATAGACATTTGACCCAAGAAGCAATACAAATGGTGAAAATACACATGAAAAAAGTTCAACATCACTAGTGAACAAATCAAATATAAAATGCTATATCATTTCACACCTATAAGAATGGTTACTATTAAAAAGAAAGATAACTATAAGTGTTGGAAAAGATTTGAGGAGATAGGAACTCTTATTCACTGTTAGTGATTATGTAGAATGGCAAAGCCACTTTGGAAGACTGGCAGGTCCCAAAGAAGTTGAATATAAATTTTCCATGTGACCCAACAATACCACCACTGGGTATATACCCAGAAGAACTGAAAGCAGTGACATGAACAGACATCTGCACACCAATGTTCATAGCAGTGTTATTCACATTTGGCAAATGATGGAAAAAACTCAGGTCTCCATTAACCCATGAATGGATAAACAAACATGATGGAATACTATGCAGCTGTAAGAAGAAATGAAGTTGTGAAGCAAATGACAATATGGATGAATCTGAAGGACATTTTACTGAGTGAAGCAAGCCAGATGCAAAAGGACAAATAAGGTATTATTTCACAATTATGAACTAAATATATTGTGTAATCTTAGGGCGATAACTTGAATATGGGACAACAGAAAATGGAATGAGTTTAGAGGATGGAAAGCTGAGGGTTAACTTGTGCAGAATTAATAAAATGTGTTAAACTTTGGAAATGAATAGAAATGGTGAAAGCACAACATGATGTTTGTAACTAGCAGCGCTGTAATATGAGTATGACAGTGGTTGAAAGGGAAAGTCTAAGGTCATGTATATTACTAAATGGAAAGCTAAAAATGTAACATGGGACTATATAGTGGAGTAAAATCTTATGCTAAATGTGAATATGGATAATATTGCGTGTATAAGACAGCTTTCTTTGAAACAGAACAAATATTTGTTAATATTTCAAGATGTTAATATTAGACAAAAACCAAACAAACATTATGCTAAGTCAAAAAAATCAGGCACAAAGAACTACATATTGTGTGAGTTGATTTATACAAAATGTAAATATATAAAAATAAACATTAATAAACATATATATTCAAAAGAGAAAAGAGGGTTAATGGATATCATTATTTTTCTTGATATATATTAGCCAAATAAATTATAATAATTATGTACATGTGAGAAAAATTAGGTTTATGAATATATTCATCTTGGTTACATAAGGGTACATGTGTGCAACCCAGTTCACAAGAAACTATAAGATATACAGTTTAATATTATGATATTTTAAAAATAGATTTATAAATGAAAAATCACACCTTGATAGAAGTGGAATAAATATTTATGTATTTAGTTTTATACCATTAAAATTGTATGTGTGCTTTGTCACATTCTTTGCTGGAACTCTTTTCAACTGACTTTATCCATGATTTAGTTGTCTTCTTCCTATTTTCACATACATACTGATTAATATTCACTTGCTATTAATGTAAAATCTCAAATCCACTTTGTCTCTTTTTAATTTAATGTTATATGTTATATATTTAAATTTCTGTAGATTTCATTTTTCAATTCTTTATAAGTATGTCTCAGTATTCCACATTGTTTTATAATTCTATTTTATTCTTTGCATCAGTTAGTGTTTTCTTTTAAACTTCTTAGAATTCTACCTTTAGCCAGCTCTACATAATGTAATTCTATGTCAAAATACTCATTGACTTATTTTTGCAACAAGTATTTAGTAATCAATAAATTACCTATAATTTTCAACAGATTAATTGTCATATGAACTCACAAAAGCAATTAATAAAACAATTGTAGAATGCTGCTGAGAAATACCAACTGATTCATAGTTTAACGTTTTATAATTTTAAAAAAATTATTGCTTATATCTGCATCTATGTTTTAACAAACATATCTTAAGCCTTATTGATTGCTTGAGAAATGTCCTTATGTGCATTTCCTGGAGACATGCTCCTTCAGTGCATTACTCTTATGGGAGAAGATGTTAAACATGAGCTAAAATACATTAAAATATGTGTTAAAATTTTTCCTGTAAAAAATTATTCCTTTTCTTGATACCACAATCCCTTCAGCTTATGTAATTATTTCACTTTCCTCACATTCACCAGATAACCAATATTTGAAATCTGCAATATAATTCTAGTAGTAATAGCTCAAAATCACATAAACTGCCTTTACATCAGTGATAAGCTCTTTCATTGCTAGAATAATAAGTATAGTAGAAAATTAATAAATCTACTTTAGTCCATTTTTCATTCCCCAGTCTTTAGGATTTGGGGTTGGTGATTCTCACTCTGCTGCTGTTTGAGAAGGGGCTTAGATCCCAATGGACAGATGGTTGGACCTATCTTGCTTACACTTTCAGCCACTCTCTGTTCCTTGCGATTGGTGTTGTCTGTCATCATCTCCTTGTTATTTGTCCTGAGTTAGTCCAATGAAATGGAAAGTAGGTGTTGCTACACTTATCAGTGATGTAAAGACAGTGGCGAGTACAGGTTCTGAGAAATGGGAGAGAGAAGAATAGGTGTAACCTGGGGGCATTTTGGGGACTTTGGATTTGTCCTGCATGGCATTGCAGTGATGGATACAGGCCACTGAATATTTTTTAAGGGACAAAGTATAAACTATAATGTAAACTGTAGCCCATGGTTAGTAGCAAGGTTTCAATATTGGTTCAATTGTTACAAATGTACCACACTAATAAAAGATGTTAATATTGGATAGTGTAGGAGGGAGAGGGAAAAGGGCAAAGGGAATCCCTTATATTTTCTATGTAACATTGATGGAATCTAAATCTTTTTTTTTTTTTTAAAAATAATTAATTATTAAAAAATCACACAAACTAATATGGATGAATTAGCCTAATTCCTTCTTTTACCCCATATACAAATCATTATCCCTCCCTGTAGGATAGGGTCCTCTTCTTAAGTACACCAAAAAGGACTAAATTGGGTATATGTGAAATATGGCCCATTTTTGCTCTATCTCTGCTTGATATATCTCATCTTGTTCAGAAATCCCTTCTCTTCCCTTTCCAGTGGAAAGCCTGTCAGTAACAGATTCCTAACTGAAAGTGATATTCATAAACATCTTATCCAGGACCAGTGAAAAATTTACTAGAGTTGCCTAGTCACAATTACTGACCTAAGAATGGAGATATATTCAAGTCATGATGAACTGTTCCCTCCTTGTGATTTTTATATTTTAAACTATTTGGCAAATCAGGGAATCCCAAATTTCTCTTCCAAGAGATGTACACAAATTGTCAAATACATTTATCCCTTCAAATTTTGAAAACTGGTTCAACCATATTTAAAATTGGCACATACAAAATGTAAATTTTTTTTAATTTATTTTTATTGTGGGTAAAAATCAAAATTCTCACAATACATACAAACATTTGCAAAATGATATATAAATATATATGCATATATGTGTATTTGCTTACAAAAATGTTATTTTTATATATATATATATACATATATTTTAAGAGGTGCTTAGATTACCCAAAATATTACACGGAACCCACTGGGATTGCCATATTGCCCACCTCCCACACCTCCCACCACATCCCACGCAAACATCTCCCATAAATGTGGCCCACCACCCTCAATGAACTTACACATCCTGGAGCCTTGCCACCAACCATAGACCACAGTTCACACTATGGTTGGTGGCAAAATGTAAATTTCTAATTGAAAAATATTTAGATCTTGCAAAAATGGTCCTACCTCTAACCATGGAACTATCACATTATGATCAGAAGAACCCTGTTCCTCACACATGCGAGGCTGCCTAACATTCCACTCCCTCCACAGCTCTCCTGTTTTGTCCAAGTATATTATTGACCAGGGCTGTGTGGACACTCAGTTTACAGTGTCTTTTATAATAAAAGCTTCTCTATATCTTGAAAAATACTTCAGTAAATTTAAGTGCTGAGCGTCTACATGTCCATGATTTCATGTTTGATCAATGGAGTAAGGATTGAATTTTGTCCTTTAGTAAGAAAGTGTGGGTGATATGACTGGAAAACTTATAAGGAGAGAAAAATATGGTGAGAGAGAGAGGGAGGGAAAGAAAGAGAGAAAGAGAGAAGGGGAGAGAGAGAGAGAGAGAGAGAGAGAGAGAGAGAGAGAGAGAGAGAGAGAGAGAGAGAGAGAAAAGCCACAAAATGAAGACACAGATTGAATTCTGCCATGAATTGCCACTGCCAGAACCTGAGACACTTCAGCAAATGCTCAACTCTGCCAATACCTTGTTAATTTCTAGTATCCAGTACTGTGTATTAATCTAACCTATAAATTTCTTGGATATTATGCAATTCACTTCATCATAATTTGTTAGGCAGTCTTAAGAAAAAAGATAATAACAATATCAGAATGGACATAATTTTACACATATTTATCTTTCAAACACAATGTAGAAGAATGTTAATTTCCCTGCTCATATGTCAACATTTTATAGTCATTTAAAGTAAAAATATATTTGAATTTGCATTTTATTTTAAAGATATGCTTCTTAATTGCATAATTCCATATTTTAAAAAATTTTTGATCTATGCTTGCAGTCTTTAGATATGTTAATATTATTTTTTTTAATTTAATTGAAGTGCATCATTCATATATGAAATTATGTAAACAACAAGTGTGTAGTAAAAGTAGTGCACTTACAAAACAAACATGCCTAACATCATACAGGGGTTCCATACATCAAACCACTACCAACACCTTGCATTGTTGTGAGATATTTGTTACAAATTATGAGAGAATATCATTAATATTATTTTGATACATAAAAAAGTAAATCTTTGCTGCCTCAGGAATTTGTTTATCTGACTCCTCATCACATAAAACACCTGGGGAGTTTTGCAGATTTTAGGAGAAGATTGCATAGATTAGCTTCATATATGGACAATAAGAAAATATATATTTTGAAGGTAAATCAAGCACTATAAGTAGAGGTGTCAAACTCAGGAATTCTGCACCTTGTCAGTGGGCCTTACATTGGAATTTATGCTCCCCAGTATAACAGAGCTAGAATCATTTATAGTTTCCCTAAACCTGACTCTTTTGCCTCTTCTTTTTGAACATATAATTAAGACTATACTTATTAAAAATATCTTTCAGAGACATAAATCTTTGGTATGTTATTGTGCGAGTTGAGCCCTGAATCTTAGCAGAGTTGCAACACTATTCTCCAGTTCACTGGACTCACACAGGGCAACTAAGAAGAAGATGCTGATGGACAATACCTATCCCTAGGAACACAGAGTGTCTGCAACTGCAAGTAAGATAGTTCCATCCATCTGCCCCATGAGTTCTAAGCCCCCACTCAGTTAGAAACAGAGTGGGCATCATCATCACCAAATCCTCCAGATTGAGGAATGAACAATGGATTAAAATAGATTTACTATTATTCTACTATAGACATTATTATTATAGCAATGGACTAAAGCAAGCATTATTATTCTATTGTAGACTTATTAATATTTGAGCAATGGAATAAAATTTATGATTACATAAAAAATCAACTACCAGAGGTACTGAGGGGAGGGAGATGGAGGAATAGGGGTCATATGGGTTATTTCTGGGACATTGGAATTGTCCTGCATGTCATTGCAATGACAGATACAGGCCAGTATATATTTTGTAATAACCTACAAAATTGTGTGGGACAGTGTGTAAAATACAATGAAAACTACAGCCCATGGTTAGTAGCAATGGTTCAATACGTGTTCATCAATTTAACAAATGTAGGACAATAATGAAGGATGTTGTTAATGTGGGAAAGTCTGGGAGGGGAAGGGGTTGGGGCATATGGGAATCCTCTATATTTTTTATGTAACATTTATGTAATCTAAAGCTTCTTTTAGAAATAGACAAAATAAAATTTATTGCATAATAAAATTTTTAAAAAGCATTAGATATCATCCAGCACAAACAAATATGACTTTTTATCCAAAACTGGTTATTCTCTTCTAATTATAACTATAAGCGGAAAGAGAAAATTAAACCATTATTAAATCCCAAGGAGAAATGGGCGGAATTTCAATATGATTTTGCAGTTAAACTGATAGGTGAACATGGAAAAACTTACATATGACTCCCTGCTCAAATTTAATTAGATGTAGACTCTTACTGGTATTAACCACATAAGTCTTTAATCACACTCTGGAAGACTTTCTGGTAAGAAAATATGTCTGCAATATTTCATCAGTTTAGGGTCCAACTCTCTTTAAAGCATTTTGTTCTACTTATATTTTAGACACTTATTGTTAATTTATTTGCATGTATTATGTCATCTTTTTTCTCAAGGTTGAATGTTGATTCATCAGCTACCCTATTATTAATTTTGTTTCATAAAATACTATCAATCCAGGTAGAACTTGGCTGTGTCACATTAATTTTTTATTAGATAAGGTGTAGGTTTACAAAAAATTCATGAAAATGTACATTCTTGTATACTACCCTATTGTATACATTCACTTTGCATTAGTGTGGACATTTGTTACAATTAACTAACGAATAAAATATTATTACTAACAGTAGACCATAGCTTACATTAGGTGTATTTTCCCCATAAATCACACCATAAGAGTTGTACACTTGTTACAATTCTTGAAAGAACATTCTTATATTTGTACTTTAACCATCCACTATATGCATAGTTCACTGTGTGAAAGAGTTCCATGTTTTGTACAATCCATCCAAAGTATAAACTCAATGATTCTCAGCATCATCACAGAGTTATGCTCTTAAAACCATGGTAAATTCTACAACATTTTCACTACTGCAAAAAGAAAAATCCCATACACCCTTATTACCCCCAATTGTTGCCCTTTAGCACTGAGATACTATCTTCAATGCAATTAATGAAATTATATTCTAATATTACTGTTAATTCTAGTACACAAATTATATTAGTTGTATTATTCCCATATTTTACCATAGTATGAACATCTTGTAATACAGACATGTCTTTTTCTAGCTCATAGATGAAAATTCTTGTATTGTATTTCCTCTTCCAATAAGTTCACTAATTTATAGAGTACCAAATTTATCCTCTACCTTCATTTCTATTGATATTTATGACCTTAGACTATGCCTTTCAGCCACAATCACATTTATAAGCCACCAGTGTTAATTATACACATTATAATATGTTATCATCAACTTCATCCATTTACAATCATCCTTATTAAAAATTCTACATACATTAAGCATCAGACTCCCCTTTCTCAACCCCTGTTGAGAAAACTGTTTTCAGTTTTCAGGACATATTCCTAGTCTCAGGATTGCTGATTCATATGACAATTATATGCTTAGCTTCCTGAGGAAACAACAAGCAGCCTTCCACAGACGTTGCACCATTTTAAATTCTGACAAACAGTGGAGGACTCTTCCCATTTCTTCACATCCTCTCCAGCACTTGTAGTTTTCTTGTTTTTTTTTTTTTTTTGATTTTGTTTTTAATAATGGCCAACAAAGACATGAAATTATATCTCATTGTAGTTTTGATCTGCATTTCCCTAAAAGCCAGTGATTGTGAACAAATTTTGATTTGCATTTTGGCCATTTGAATTTCCTCATTAGAAAAATGCTCATGTCTTTTGCTCAATTTTTGATTGTTTTGCTTGTCTTTTTATCATTGTGTTGTAAGGTCTATTTATATAGCATGGATAAAATATGTTTTGTCATATATGTGGTTTTCAAATATTTTCTCCTACTGCGTAGGCTTCTTATTAACTTTCTTAACAAAGTCATTTAAAGAGCAAAACTAATTTTGAGGAAGTCCCATTTGTTTAATTTTTCTATCATTGTTGTTATTTCCATGTTAGATTTAAGAAATCACCACCTACCACCAGATCTTGAAGTTGTTTTCCTACACTGCCTTTTGAGAGTTTAGGGTTCTAGCTTTTATATTTAGGTCTTTGATCCATTTTGAGTTAATGTTTGTGTAAGGTGTACAATAGAGGTCCTATTTCTTTTGTTTGGTTATGGCTGTTCAATACTCCCAGCACCATTTGATGAATAGACTGTTTTGATTTAGCTGGGTGGGTTTGAAAGACTTGTCAAAAATCAATTAACCATATATGTGAGGCCCTATTTCTGAGTATTCAATTTTATTCCATTGGTCAGTATATCGAGTTTTATGCCAGCACCATGCTGTTTAAACACTGTAGCTCAGTAATAAGCTGCAAGTTAGGAAATGAGAGTTATCTAACTTCATTATTTGGTTCTAAGACATTTTTGACTGTTCAGGTCCCCTTACCCTGCCAAATAATTTTGATAATTGACACTTCCATTACTGCAAAAGAGGCTGTTCAGAGTTTTATTGGGAATGAATTGAGTATGTAAAATCATTTCGGTAGAATTGGCATCTTATTGCTATTTAGTTTTCCAATCCATGGACATAGATCGCCCTTCCATTTATTTAGGTCTGTTTTTTTTTTTTTTTTTTCCTATTAGGAAAGTTTGGAGTTTTCTGAATACAGCTCTTTTATATTTTTAAGTTTATTCATAAATATTTTACACTTTATGTTGCTAGAGTAAATGGAATTTTTTCCTGATCTCTGCCTCCAATTGCTCAATAGTAGTGTATATAAACACTACTACTTTTTACTTATTTATCTTGTATCCCACCATTTTTTTGAACATCTTTATTTACACTAGAAGTTTGTTGTGGATTTTTCAGTATTTTCTAGTTATAAGATCATATCATCAGCAAATAATGTAAGTTTTACTCCTTCCTTTACCATTTCAGTGTCTTTTGTTTCTTTATCTAGCCTAATTATTCTAGCCAGAACTTCTAGCACAATATTGAATAAGTGATGACAATGAACATCCTTGTCTTGTTCCTGTTCTCAGCTGGAAATTATTTCATTATTTCACGTTGAGTACCTTGTTAACTGTAGGTTTTTTCATATATTTTATCATATTGAGAATATTTACTTCTATTTCTACCACTCAAAGAGTTTTTATCAAAAAAGGATGCTGTAGGGTATAGTTCAGTGGTTGAGCACCTGCTTCCCACATACGAGGACCCGGTTCATTGCAAAATATTTTCCTGCATCAATTGAGATGATTATGTAGTGTTTCTTGCACAAGTTATTGATGTAGTGTATCATATTAATAGATTTTCTTGTGTTGAACTGACCTTGCATAACTGGGATAAGCCTACTTGATCATTGTGTATGATTTGGTTATCATGCATTTTGATACAGCTAACAGATAGTTTGTCAAGGATATTTGCGTCTATATTTATTAGATGACTTGGCTCACAATTTTCTTTTTTCATAGTATGTTTTTCTTTGGTATTAGGGTGATGTTGGCATCAGAAAATGAGTTTCTTAGTATTCCTTTGTGTTCATTATTTCAGCAGAGCTTGAGCAACATTGGTGTAAAATTTTCTTTCAAGAATTGTACAATTCCATCGTGTCATCATCTGGTCCTAAACCTTTCATTTTGTGGAGGATTTTGATGATTGTTTCAACTTCTATACTTGTTATTCATTTGTTGATTTCTATTCAGTTTTTAAAAATTTGTTTGTTGAGGTCTTCTCCAGTTATTGTAAATTGTTTCTTTGTGTTTCTCTTGGAATTTTGAACTTTGACTATGTTTTCTAGTTTGGTGGCATACAGTCATTCATAATATCCTCTTATGAACCTGTCTATTTCTTTGCATCACTAGTAATGCTGCTTCTTATTACTAATTTCATTTATATATCTCTTTTGTGTTTGTTAGTCTAGAAAAGGATTTTCCTATTGTAGTGATATTCTTGAAGAATCACTGTGGCAGTTTGATATTATTGATGAATTCCAAAAAGAAATATTATGTTTGTAAACTCGTCTGTTTTCTGGGCATTATACCCTTTGATTGTAATAAATTCACAGGTTTCTCTTTACTTCATTAAATTAAGATTGGAGCTTGATTTGGCCACATCATTAGGATTTTGAGTCCTCACCCCCTTCATAAGCAGACACTCATACAGAAAATGACAAAGCAGAAAAGAGAGCTTACTTTTGATGCTGGCCCCTTGAAAGAGATGTGGCTTTTTGCCTGATAGTTTACAGCTGGCCTTGTGGAGAGAGCAAAGTAGCTGAACTCAGAAAGAGATGAGCCCAAGGAAGAGAGATGAGCCTTATGCCAGCCTACAGATGAAATCAAAGGAAGCTGGAACCATGGAGCCTTAAGTGGAAGAGGAAGGCTGAACCTTTACAGAATCTGACAGTCATCTTGCTCTAACACATGGCAACAGACATTGGTGAGGGAAGTAAATTACTCTTTATGGCATTGTGACAGTAAGCTTCTACCTCAAATATATACCCTTATAAAAGCCAGGATTTCTGGTTCACTGCATCAGCTGATTAATACAGAATTTGGTATTAGAGTGAAGGTTGGTGCTTTTGCAATTACTAAAATACTGGACATGGTTTATAAATGGGCAAGGGGTAATTTTTGTAGGAATTTTGAGATTCTTGATATAAAAGGCCTAGATTGCTTTGAAGAGACTGTTGGTAGGAGTATGGACACTAGCAAGACTTTTCAGGAGGATTTAGAAGTAAATGATGAAACTATTATTGGAAACTAGAGGAAAGGTGATCTGTGTTTTAAAATTGAAGAGAACTTAATAAAATTAACTCCGGATGTTTTATAGAAGGCAAAATTTGAAAATGGTGAGCCTGGGCACTTCGCTGAAGAAATTTCCAAAGTAAACTCAGAGAATGAAGCTTGGCTTCTCCTTGCAGCTTACAGTAAATTTCTAGATGAAAGAGATAAGCTGAGAACTGAGTTTTTGGGCTCAAGTAAACCAGAAACTAATTCTGTAAATTCCAAGACTCTGGAAATCAAGCCCACAGAGAATAGTGCTCCATTTGAGCTCTTAACTATCCTGGGAACTTGTAAATCAGGATTGAAAATGTAGTTATCTAGGAAAGACATATGGAAAGTCTTACTGTCTGATGGCTTGGACCCCTGATCCTGCATGCTAAACCAACAAGCTTTCTGTGAGAGATGTATGAACAAAACCACTGTCAGACAGGACTAAAAGAGATATGGAGGGGAAATATGAAAGGGAAAAATGGCTTTAAGAGGAAAGCTGTGGAAGTTGATGTCTGTAATTAATACTCTGACCCCATATATATGTACAAACAGTGTGAGATTGCCCTGGCATTTGACGAGGGTGTATGTTCCTGCACATGTTCAGGGAGAGTTTTGCCACCCCAGGATACAGAGAGGGTGAAATACATTTCTCAAGGTTTTCAGAAAGTAATGTCAACACCCCATAGTTCTGAGAGTAGTGGGCTTGCCCCCCTTACATGAGGGAAAGCCAGGTCACCAACTCATGGCTCTCAGATGGCTGGGCCTGTAGGACAGAGATTAGGAAGAATGTTACCTCCTATATTGTACTAAGGGGTTTGATATTCTACCCCAGAGATTGGGTAAAGTGTGGCCATTACAACAATATTCTTGGAGGGGGAGGACTGAAGTTGTCACTACCCAGATGCTTAATATATAATGATGGATTACTTAATATATTACTTAATATATAATGATGGATTTAACTGAAAAATGGTCAAAGTAATTCAAAAATTGTTTTCAAACATTACCTTTGCTTTAGTAACTATACTACAGCTATTTTTATTTTGCTTTTACTAGATAGTTTGGTAATTCTTGCACAAAACTTTCATGGGGTAAGAAGAGATGGGCTGGTTTCTAATGTTTGATGTAATGAACTTGGGGTGTATGGTACCACTTTCCAATTGCTACTTCTTATTACATTTGTTTTATAACACTGTATTTTAAAATTACTTTGGTAGGGTATATAAATGCTAACCTCAAACTTTCTGTGGTGTGTTGTATGTAGTGTGTCTCTAAAACATGGCCAACACGAACATAGACACTGTGTTGCAATATGTATGAATCCACTACTTGCTCTCTGTGTGAACATGGGCTATGTCAACTTTTGAGAAATGCAGGCATTATTCATAATGCCTAGCTAAGAAGGACGTCTGAACATTGAATATAAAAAATAAAGTACATATTGCTATGGCTAGCAAATGAACAACAGTCAAAGTTAAATTATCTTATAATATATGTACAAGATGTTTAAAGTCAGTTATGCCCCAAAATAAATTCTCTAGTATCCCATACACAGAGATTTTATTCCATAACCAAGCTCAGTTCTTAAGATTAATGTTCATCTCATCCTCTATGCCTATGCAGAAAAAAAATATTTCTGTATTTTTTTTTGAATGCCCAGACGCAAAATTATACAATTACATAAATATACACACAAATAGCAATTGTGATCACTGTTTCAAAATGAGAAAGACCAAGGAACTATCTTTACTTATATAAAGCATATACATGTATATTACATGAGGGTTTATTTCTGAATTAGAGATCTCATAGCCAATTAATTGATGGGGTCACATATAGTTCAATGATTAAAATATGTTTCACTTTATACAGATTTCTGAATGGTAAGTTTGATGATAACAAGAGAAAACTGAAACTAAATATTATGGATCAATTAATTACACCTATCATAGCAATACATAAAATCTTAAATCTCATCCTCATATTATGAAATTTTTAGTGTCTCCCATGCAACTGGCAATGTTCTACACAATTTATATTCACCAACTCACTTTGAATTCAAACAACCCTATAACATGCATGTTCTTATCATTCCCATTTTTACATGATGCACCAGAGAAAAAAAAACTTAAGTAACATATCTGAAGTCACTAATAATGGGGAAGTCATGAAGGAATGTTATTCACTCTGGATCATAGCAGCAGCTGTTGAATTATGCCCTGGGATTTTACCATTGCAATTTTTCAGTTTTCAGATGGCGTTAGCTAAGAATGGTGAATGAATGATATGTGACTGAATGATATTTTTGTTTGCTTCGTTCAAAGAGAACATATTTGCTTAATGGGGCATTGGAAGGATTATTGAAGAAATTGTGCTTGGCCTTTCTAATGGAATTGGAGATAGAAAATGAACATTTTCTCAGGGGCCTTGCTGGTTGAATTGTAAATTTGCAAATCTCTGTGGTAACAAAATTTCTTGTTGCGTTTAATGCCTTAGTTCATGGGTAATGTACTAAGTAATGTATGACTGGCAGCAAAGGAAACTGAATCTCTCTGGATTCATTTCTGTGCAACACTGCCTGTTACCTAAATAGATATCTGCTGATATCTTAAGGAAAAACATAAAAGGTAAATTAATGTTTATTTAGTTTTTCTCAAAAGGAAACTGAATTTACTTTAAGCCAAAGGAATTTCCATTGAAAAATAAGAGTGATGATAATATCATTATTATGAGAATGACTAATTAATTCAATATTATCAGCCTTGCTTTTTCAGAAAAGCAAACATAATTTTATTTAATAATCACTTCTAATCTCTAAGTCAGTATACATATACATGAAATTGAGCAGCTCTTAAATATCATTTATTTACTACATATCTGATGCCATACATCATTCAGAGGTTCTTCATTGACAAGAGGAGAAATATTTTTTCAAACAATATTTGAATTACAAAAAATACATTGTTAATACATAGTTATTGAATTCATTTTTAAATTGGCAGATTAATATTACTTATTAATTCATTAATACAGCTGTTTGCCTTTGTGTATTCAAATTAGAAATAATTTTCAAAAGATATAAACATAGAAAATTGACATTAATACATTATTGCATAAGAAATTGATAGATTCACATGGGAAAAATACAAGTTAGCTAGTTGAGATAAAGATGGACATTACTCTGAGCCTTTCATATTCTAAGATTCTATTAGTTATTTCAAGTGGATAAATAGACTGTTAATATTAAAATAATTTTTGAAATAAAAAGTATTAATTACAAATCAAAATATTGATGAGGAAAATTATATTTTCACCAAATTATGGAGCAGTATATGAAACATCATTTGTGAAAATTCCTTAAACAATGTAAGATAATATTTTGTGTTAAAAATGAAACCACTGTCAGTGATTTGTCTAATTTCTTAAATACAGATTTGTACTTTGGCATTCATTAACAAGAACAAATGTTCATTTCTTAAAAGTTCATATAGAGAATTATATAGAGAGAATCATATATCAAGTTATATGCTGGTAATTTGGAAGAATAGGCAATCAGACTTTATCCAAAATTGAAAATTCTTATTGACTGTTATAAGTTTCTTGATGATTCTATATAAACATTTTTAATGGAGAGACCATCAAACTAAGAAATGATTAAGCATAGAACAAAAGAAACATTTAATAAATAACAATTCTGCCTTACTTATATCCTACCAAGTATACAACTTCATTTCTCTAGTTGACAAAAGTAGCACTGTTTTAGAATGATAAACTCCATTCACAACGTTAATATACATACATACTCATATATACATATATATGCATATGAATTTTTATACTCAATATTGCAAATATATTTAAAGACAAAACTAATTCACTCTCAGAAATCCAACTGTTTTGCTTGACTGTTGTTTAGATTTTTTAACTTGAATTAATTTTACTTTTCCCTCCTTTAACTTGCAATGGAAGACATGCTTTTTTTCCCAAACATGGTTATTAAAGACATCATGTGAGAAAAAACTGCAATTGAATACAGAGTAACTTTTTTTCTTCTTTAATATAATTGACTTGTTTGAAAATAAAAGTTTCAAGATTAAAAACATACTCAATTTTCAAAAACATAATATGGAAAAATACTCTTAAATTAATCTTATGTGTATTTTTATTTTTAAAGTATTATATATTTTACTTTTTAATTGTATTACGTTTAAGTCTGTCAATATGAATTTATTTTTTTTATTTTTTTAATTTTTATTGTGGGTAAAAATAAAAATTCTCACAATACATACAAACATTTGCAAAATGATATATAAATATATATGCATATATGTGTATTTGCTTACAAAAATGTTATTTATATATATATATATACATATATTTTAAGAGGTGCTTAGATTACCCAAAATATTACACGGAACCCACTGGGATTCCCATGTTGCCCACCTCCCACACCTCCCACCACATCCCACACAAACATCTCCCACAAGTGTGGCCCACAACCCTCAATGAACTTACACATTCTGGAGCCTTGCCACCAACCATAGACCACAGTTTACACTGTAGACCACACTCTCTCCCACTCAGTTCTGAGTGGTGTGTTCTGATTTAAAATGGCCTACATCCGTTGCCACAATAGTACTCAGGACAACCTCCAACTCCCAAAGAAGCCCCTTTATTTCAACTGCTCATCCCCTCCCTACCCAAAAAGTGTCAAGTGGCCACTGGCTCCACCTCATTGTTATAATTTCTTGCATTGCTAGAATCACCATATGTGATCAAGAGAATACCATTAAGTCCACTCTAGTCCATAGTTCTTCCCCCAATCCTGAGGGGACTGGGATGGTGATGTCCAATCCAACTCCAAGTGAGAGAGGGCTTATATCCCATGGATATGGTGGGTGGGATGATCCTGCCTGCAGATGCAGGCCCTCTCCATTCCCTGGGATGGCCATTGCCCATCATTGTCTCCTCACCACGTGACTTGGATGAGTCCATTGAGCTGTAGAGTAGGAGTTGCAGCTCCACCGAGATTTCATGCACACCTGGCACATAGGTAGGCGGAAGGCTCCAGTCTCTGGAAGTATACCTAAAAACCCCAGCATCACATATAGGTTTGAATAGAAGGGACTGGTGAACCATGTGCAGGGAGGACTTATTTGAGTCCAATTCTGTCACTCTCAGGAGCATAGCTTCCAAAATAGAACCCACTGATAAGGCATCAGTCTCTGGGGCTATCCCCCCTTATATAGGACCAGGGTGTCTCCGGAGCTCTCAGGAACCCCTCTGAGTGGGGTGATAGGCACTTAGATGTTCTATGAGCTCCTACTGAGGTGTACGTAAGAGTTACCTCTGGGATGATCTCCCGACTCTCTTTGAAGTCTCTTAGCCACTTGAACTCATTTGTCTTTACCATTTCCGCCTTTTATTCAATTTATAACACTCAATTGGTACAAAATTACATTATTGATATACAACACAAAACTCATTTTTTTTTTTTAATCAGGAAGAACTTCCAATAGTTTAAGCTAATATTAATTACACCACAGTGTTTTGAACTACTTTCTAATGATCGGTTATTTTTCACTTGTCTAATATATTTTGGATAAATAGGTGCTGATATACAGGCTACATTTTATGATACAAATAAGTTAATATAATTCAGTGTTCCTTTTACCAAAATGTCATCCATTAATTATAGGGAATTTTATGGTATTTCCTAGGTAGAATATCATAATAGATGGGCATGCTTCCAAATATAAGAAGCAAATAACTACAGAGTGTGGTAACCAGTGTTACCATACTTTTCCAAAAATAGATGAGTCTTCTATGTTGAGTGAAAATTATTTTTTGATGTTGACATAGAGATTGTGTTTTACAATGACCCAAAGTTTGAGGGTTATCTTGAACAACATGATGCCTGTAAATTAGTGAAATTAACCAATCATCTTCAATCTTATTTCAACAAATAGAAAATGAGTTTTTAAAGGTTCTCTCCATTTAACCCCCTTCAGACTAGGTTGTTGAACTTTTGGATAGGTAACTGTTTCCCTACACAGAGCTCTACGAATTTAAGCATAGATGACATATATAACCAAGAACTCTGAATGAGTTATACCATTTATAGTAGCTATTCCTTGTTCATTTTTTTATATTGCTTTTATACTTTGTCATATCTCCAACAGTCTTTTGAGTATGTGGAGTTAAATTACTGTATTAACTAGCAGGCATTTTGTTTGACAGTAGCTTCTTTTCATGTTCTTTAGATGGTCTCATGTTTTAAGCTGTGAAATTACAAAAATGTAAAGGCAAATTTAACTATCATAATTTCACAATTAAAAGCACCTTAACAAGATTATTCATTTTAAGGCCACATTTGGTAAAATGCAAAGAAAAAGGAACCTGAAAACATTTAGATATTATTATAGTACTGGGACTTTAACTGCTTTCTAAATATGCACAATTACTTGATTTCTTTGAAAATTAACCTACCTTTAAAAAACCAGAAATTAACCCCTGAAGATCTGTATAAAGTGAAATTTGCACATGAAAAACAATGAATAAATTTCATATATTTCTATAGATTATTATGCTAACTCATTTATGCACTCCCTATTTCTTGCAAATCTGAACTTAGCTAAATCTTAGTATCTTTTTAAATAACTGCATTGGATAGACCCATTGATAGAGATAAAGGTATACATAAGATAAAATAATAGCCACAGAGACAGTGAGATAGAACGAGGTAGAGAGATACAGAGATGCAGAGAAAGATTGTATAGAGATCTGAATTTTTTATTTTTGCCTAAAAACTACTTACAAAAATTTATCAAACATCCAGGAATCTAAATGTATTTCCTTAAAATACTGAGAATATAATAACTTGGTTAAATTTGTTCAAACTATTCTAATCAGCATACAGTGACACTACAATAATAATGAGAAATTTGCGTTGTAAATAGATGGTGTTGAAAATGGTTGAAACAATTAAGGAAGAGAATGAAGTTGGCACATTGTAAAATGAGAGTGGGACCAATTTGTGGTGGGACTAAGATTTTTGACTAATCTATCAAGAATAATAGGTAAGGAAGCAGAGAATGGGGAGATGTTCTAATCAGATGACTGGAACTGACATTGTTCTTCTGAGACTATTTAACCACATTCAAGCCCCCAATCTCCTCTTCTTTTTCATCTTCTTGTCATCTCTTGTGACCATTGTTGGCGATATTATAATAATGATTCTCATTTGGTTGGTGTCTGCACTCCATATTCCTATGTACTTCCTTTTCAGCCAACTTTCCATCATGGACTCCTTGTTTAGCTGCACTTTGGTCCCCAGGATAGCCACTGATTTCCTATGGCTATATCCAATCCTCTACATTATTCAGTTCTCATATGCCCTAACGTCTGTGCCTTCATGGTTGCAGGCACGTTGTTGTGTACTCTGTTCAATGATGTGGTCCATGGCATATATACACTGAATCTCCCTTACTGTGCCTCTCATGAAATCCATGATTTCTTTAGTGAATTCCCAGGACTTCTGAAACTTGTTTGTGCTGATGCATCTCTTTTTGAAAACTGGATTTATGTTAGAAGTGTTGTGTTCTTCCTCATTCCTTTTTCTGCCATTATGGCCTCCTATGTTAGGATAGTTTCTACAGTTTTGAGATTAAAATCATATTTAGGGGTGAGAAAGGCTTTGGCAACCTATTACTTCCATATGATTGTGTTGTCACTCTTCCACTGAACAGTAATGTTTAAATATTTTCTTCCCAAAGCCTATCATATTGCTGAGCAAGATGAAGTTGTGTCAGTCTCCTACACTATCATCATTACCATGCTCAACCCTCTCATCTACAGTCTTTGGAACAAAGATGTGCCTGGAGCCCTCAGGAAAATTCTGGGAAGGCAAAACTCATTTAAATTTTGCTTATCTATTGAGAATAATTCAAGAGAGGATGGGCCTAATATACAGAAAGTTATTATTATAACAGAAATAGACAACATACAACAAACAATCCAATATTGTACTGGAGACAAGTCCTGGACAAATTCCTTCAACCTATTGGTAAAATCATAAAGGATCACGTATTTCTTCCTACTGAGCCTCATTTGAGTTTCACAGAACTATTAAATAGAATTCTCTATGTCAAAAGACACCCAAATTTTCAGGTTTCATCAAACAATAGACAACAGAATATATTTTGATATTAGAAAATAAGAAATGTACAAAATTTCAGAATTTAGACCTTACACAGAGTTTTACAGTTATCTACTTAGTAATATTCTAATATTGCATCATCATTTTAAATTAAACATTAGTAAAAAATTGCTCATAACTTTAGATTTGCAACCCTTAAGGTACCATTTAATTATGAATATATAATTCTAGTGTGGACCACAAATGTACATTTTTCTTCTGTTCCCACTTCATTTTCAATGTGATATTATGCTTTTTAACTAAATGTTAGGGGCACACTTTTTTATTCTATTTAATAATTATTACCCAAATAATTATAGCACTTTAGTCTATTAAAAATAGTAATCCAATAAAATACTGTTCATTATTATGACCTTTCCCATATATAAATATAGATACTCATATATATATATATACACACACATATCAAGTGTATTCAGATATATATGTTTATCTGTATATATATATATATATATGGTGCTTTGGAACTGTATGTACCCCAAAAACATACAGTTTTGATCCACTTTTGTAGGTGTCAATCCATTGTAAATAGGACCATTTAATGAAGTTACTTCAGTTAATGTGTAAATCAAATCAATAATGATGAATCTTTTTCTTATTACTGGAGACCTCTGTAAGAAAATGAATTTAAGATAATGAGAGAGAAAGCCACAGACCTAGTAGCCAAAAGATGAAATCCATGGAACTTGAGGAGAAGGGAGGGACCAGAAGATGCCACCATGCTCTTTGCCATGTGACAAACTAAGACCAAAGATCACCAGAAGCCAGCCTCAGAACACCACAGTCTTTGTTGAATTAGTGTCACATTGATGGTTCCTTTATTTGAGTATATTTCTCACATTGAAACCATGAACAAATAAATTCTCATTATTTATGTCAAACCATTTCATGGTATTTGTTTGTCTAGCCTATGAAACTAAAGTTGCATCTGCAGAGAAATACATAAATAGATGCACACAGATGTATATGTATATATTTATATATATATATACATATGCACATATATATGCTTATACTAATAGCACTCTCAATTTCTATGTAATTTTTTCCCTGATATGCATTCAAAAGTGAAAATAAGTGGTTCAAGAATATCATTATTTTTCTTGATATATATTTAATAAATAATTTTATGAGTTATGCATATTTAAGGCAACACATTAAATTTATGCATATATTATGTATGTTTATATAAGGATATTTACATGCAACTCAGATCACAGGCATATGTGAGATATTCTATTTTATAGTATAATATTTGAAAAATAATTTTGTAAGTGAAAAAAGACCACACTAGAATTGTAATAAATACTTACTTATTTAGTTATGTACCATGAAAAAGGTGTGTTTGCCTTGTAATGTTCTTCAGGAAATTAAAATGACTTTATCTAAGTATTTGTTCTGGTCTTCATATTTTCATACATTTGACTGGATTTATAGTCACTCTTTATTAATGAAAAATCACCAATCCATTTAGTCTTTCATAACTTAATGTTATTACGTGTTATTTATATGAAGTTATGTAAATTTTATTTTAAATTTTATTATAAGTATGTCTGATTACTCCACATTGTTTTGTTTAGTAATTCTATTTTTACTTTACAATGTTTGGTGTTTCCTTTTAAATTTACTGTAATTCCACTTTCGGGTAGCTGTACAGAATTAAATTCTATGTCAAAATAGCAATCTACTTTGTCTTGCAGTAAATATTTAATAATCAATTAAGTACCTCTAAATTTCAAAACATTAAATGGTCAGAACCATCTCATGTGAACAATATAAAAACAAGTAAAGAAATGCTGCTCAGTGATATCAGCTGATTCTTATTTATTAACTTTTATAGTATTTCCTATTTTTAGTATTGCTTAAATCTGCATCTTTATAATAACAAACACATCTTATGGATTATTAATTGTTTATAGTTGGCACAATGCGAATTTTCTGGAGAATTTATCCTTCAAGGAATTACTCTAATATGTGAAGATATTAATAAATACAAACTGAAATAAACTGAAATGTGTATAAACAATGTGTTCCGGCAAAAATTTTTCCTTGTTTTAATAATACAATTTCAGCTTATGTAATTAATTCAGTTTCCTCAAACTCATCAAATAGCCAATATTTATAAACTAAAATATAATTCATAAGCTTATTTGGATTAAATAGCACAATTATTCTTTCTGTCACTCTGTATACAAAACTTTAACCCAACCTATATATCATGATCCTATTTCTTACTTTTTAAAGATACTTAGATTATATAAATGTTACATAAAAGATATTGTGGATTCCTATATGCCCCACTCCCAACTCCTCTCACATTTTCCCACATTAACAGCTTATTTCATTAGTGTGGTACATTTGTTATAATTGATGAACACATTTTGGAGCATTGACACTAAGTGTGGATCATAGCTTACATTGTAGTTTACACTTTCTTCTACATAATTTTGTAAGTTATGACAAGATATACAATGACTTGTATCTGTCATTGCAATGTCATTCAGGAAAATTCCCAAGTCCTGAAAAATGCCCCCATATTATACCTGTTTTACCCTCTCCCTCCCTTCAGAATTGGTAGGGGCCAATGCTTCCACATCAATGATAAAATTTCTTCCATTGTTAGAATCATAATAAGACTATAGTAGAATACCAGTATGTCTACTCTAGTCCATTGTTCTTTCCTTAATCATTAAGATTCTGGGATGATGATGCCCACTCCATCTCCATTTGAGAGGGAGCTTACATCCCATGGGGCAGATGGATGATACTATCTTAATTGCAGTTGCAGTCTACCTCTGTTCCTTGGGATGGTCATTGTATATCATCATCTCCTTGTTAGTTGTCTTGGGTTAGTCCAATGAAATGCAGAGTAGGTGTTGCAACTATGTTGAGATTCAGGGTGCAGCTACCACATGGACAGCATAAAGACTTAAGTCTCTTGGACATATGCCTATCAACTCTAGTACTAACTATACGTTCAGTTAGAAGGGGCAGAAGAATCATGTGTAGGGAAATCACAACTGAGTCCAGCTCTGTTAAAATTGGGAGCAGTAATTCCAAAGTAAGGCTCACTGGCATGGTGCCAAATTCCTGAGCTGTCTGACCTGCCTATAGAGCCCGGATATCTCCAGAGCCTCAGGAGACCAGCTATTTGAGACAATATTTACTTTGGCAGTCAATGATATCCTGCCGAGAAGTACATAAGCGTAACCTCTGAAATGACCTCCAGACTCACTTTGAAGTCTCTTAGTCATATAAACTCTTTTGTCTTTCCCCTTTTCCCCTTTTGGTCAATGTCATTTTCCAGTTGCATTGCTGGTTGGTGCTTGGTAGTAATCCCTTGGTGCCAGTGAGTCTCATCCCTGGGAGTCCTGTCTCATGCTGGGGGGAAGGTAATGCATTTATATACTGACTTTGGCTTAAAGAGAAACCATCTTTGAACAACAAGGAGGCTCTTGGGGGTAATTATTAGGCAATCTATAATACTAGCCTAAGTTTCAATTTCAAAAGTAAGGGTTCATAAGTACAGTTATCAATATCAAAGGCCTATCAATGGTCCATCCTCCTTCACTAGTCACTGACCCTGTACTTGGGGGGTTTTTGCTGTCCCATTAGAGAATGTGGCAGAAATACCCAGGTTGGGAATTCAATATTCTTTCAGTTATTGTGTGAATCTCCACTCACTGTGACAATGACCCCTGAACAATTGAAGAAATGTATATGCCTTATAGTTATGCCTCTGATGAACCTCCTCCTATGCACCCCCCATTACTGATACCCTGCACCAGTGATCCTTTCCTGCTGCAATTGTAACCTTTCTATGATCTAAAACTTCTTCAACAATGAAGCCAACAACAAAAAAATATACACAATTAATATGAAAATGAAATAATAATGATCATTTTAAAAACAACAAAATGCGAATATTTTTTAAAATTTTGGAATTTAAAATATAAAATTAAAAAAAATGACATTATGTCTTTCATTACTGTATTATCTGTTGTCTTTTATGTACAGTAACATTTTTTTCTGTTCATTTCCCCAGTGTCATTTTTTTTTCATTTTGTCTTCAAAGAAGCTTTAGGTTACAGAAAAGTCACCTACAGAATATAGCCCAACATCCTTCCCATTTCCCCTTTCCCCTATTAATAACATTTTATATGTAGATGGTACATTTGTTACAATTGATGTACAAATATAGAAACATTGCTACTATCCATGGTCAATGATTTACATTATGGTTTATATTTTCAACTGTACATTTTCTAAATTTTGATGAAATTTTACATGGACTGTATGCATCATTGCAAGATCATGTAGAACACTTGCATCTCCCTGAAAATTCTTCATGTTCGATCTATTTTATTCCATCTTTCCCCTTCCCTTGGGACCCACAGTAAACATCAAACTTCAGTCCTTGAAGAACATGATTCATAGTTATTTGCAACAATACTGAGGGCTTGATATACTGGCCTGCCCTCCTCTGTTAGGCACTGCCTATGCTCTCAATCATATGTCCTTCCCTATTAGGATCCTCTTCTTAAGTACAATGTGAGGGGATAATTGGGTACATATGAAAATATTATACACTGTTGTCATAGATTTACTAACTATACATTAGCTTACCCAGAAACTGCCTCTCCTCGCATCCAGTGAGTGAATTTTGGCAACCCTGTCAGTAATAGATTCATAACCCTTCGTGAAATTAATAAATATACTATCCAGGATGAGCCAACATTTTAATCCACTAGATCCAAATACTGATCTAGGAATGGACATTTATTAAAGTCAGGATGAACTGTTCCCTTCCTTAAACTTTTTGTATTTTAAATGACTTGGCAAATTAGGGATCTCCAAGTTTCTATTTCAAGAAAGTATTCAAATTGTCCAAAAATTTTAGCCCTTCATATTGTTTTCAAACTAATTTAACCATATTAAAAAATAGGACATAGAAATATAAATTAATAATAGAAAAATGTGGGAATACATCAATCAAGGAAATATAAAACAGAGATAAGAATATTTTTGTGCCTGACATAACACTGCTATGCAGGTAACCCCATCATCCATTAGCCAAAAAAATTAATGTTTAGAAGGAATAAATCACCAGACATGATATTTACATGTCCTGTTTGTATCCCCTGTAAATTTAATATCAAGTTAAAGCTGATGTTATTGTATCATAAACAGAATAGAACAAAAGACCCCTTGAGACACCACATCTTTCCTACAGAGGGCTGACCACCCGCTGCTGGATGGATTTGGCTACATTTGATGAGGTCATTCCTCATGAGTTGCAAGTATCATTGGAGTTTTGAGGTTCAGAACCAGTAAAACGGGATAGCCCCTAAGCTGCCAGGTAGAGCCTCACCCAGGAGGGGATGCTGTGCCTGGGACTGTTTTTCCAGTGAGGACTCTGATTGGCTGCAAAGGGGCTCCCCATCCACGTGAGAGTTCAGATGTGTTATTTTCCCCTGATTTGGTGAGTGGTTGTATACACTTTCATTCTTTCCTTAGTCTTTAATTAATTACTCTTCCTTTTTGTGATTGCTCAATTGTTATAGTTATTTAACATAACCTGAAACTCATTTGATTGAATAAATCTGCCTTTGCATAGCATTTAGAGTTTCTGCCTCTTCCTTAGCAAAACAGAACCAAAAAGTCTACTCAGGCCCATCCATTCAGAGTGGGTCCAACATTTTAAGGCTCAGAGATGGTGGGACATATACTCGGTGTTCTGGGAAAGCATGTCTACTACAAAAGCACTTGGAAAACATGGGGTTGCTTCTCAATAATGCCTGGATGACAAACCATTGATCCACAGATGACTCTTACACATTGCAATCTAATAGAGTTTGTCCTGTTGTGTTTCAGACATTCTTTGGGATCTATGATCCCTATTTTTTCCTTCTGTTTTTTTCCCTTGAAATAAGATTGCTTATCCTATGATCATCCCACATTTCATTGTGGAAGTTAGGACTTTTTTTTTATAGGTTTCACCAGTCCATCAGACACAGAGGCATTTTGGTCCAGAATGTAGAATACACCAAATTTATTTTCATGAGACATTTGATGCAGAGTTGTTTAGTGGATTTAAGGTTTTCAGTATGTGATGGAAGGAAATCATTTTGCATTTGGGAAAAACATGCCTTTTAAAGATTCAGAGGGTAGACTGTGATATGTTTCATAGTTAATGCATTACACTGGGTATGTAAATATGACATTTTTATGAAGTTTCTTTTTAGTTAAGAGGTGGCCCAGATGTATTAGATTTTATGATACATTTTATCACTTGGGGGAGTGATGTGATAAGTGAAAAGTTCCTGGAAGAGAAAAGAGAGGACATTGCCATTTGATGGGAAAGCCAAAAAATTCAGAGATTGCAGGCCAGTCAAAATGGAACTAACCCCAGAGGTAGCAAGCCTTCTAGCCTCTGAAACCATGAGCCAGTAAATTCCTCTTGTTGAGCTAACTTACTGTAATATTTGTCATAGAAGCCAGCAGACACAAGAAGTCAATTTATCACAATGTGAGTCTGCACTCTTAAAAAATCAAATGACAAAATTAAATGCCTAAGCAAAAGCTCCGATGATGATGGCCTATCTACCCAGAGCCGTAGTTGCTGCAATCAGAGTTCCCTGACAGCCCTGGATCCAGCTTGTGAGGGAAAATGACCTCTTTCCTAGTTCCACAATCCTTGCTTGGGGCAGGTATCAATGATAGCTCAGGTAAGGGGTCAAAGTGACACTTGGGGGAGAAATGCAATTGATTTTTTAGTTTTAATCTTGTACCCTGCTATTTTGTTGAAATAGTATATTAGCTCTAGTAGTTTTCTTGTGCATTCCTTTGGATTTTCTATATATGACAGCATGAAATCTGTGACTAGATCTGCTATTTTTATTATGCAGGCCTAACATTTTAATTAACAAATAAATATTACTCTCTCCAATTGATAAACTTTTCATTTTGCCTTTTGTATAGAATTTCTTCTTTCAATTTAAAAAAAAAAAAACATTTCTCTTTCTAATATGTACATCTCTTGTCTTGCCTACAGTCTCCTAATAGAAGTTCTACTAAAATGTTGAATGAGAATTGTGACAGTAGGAATTACTTTTTTGATTCTCACCTTAAAGTGAAAGCTTTATGACTTTCACAAGTGAGTATTAAGATAGATGGGGTTTTCATAAATGGAATGTCTCTAGAACTAAATAAGTAATATCTCACATTAATTACATAAATCAGATCTTGCAAAACTAAGAAAAGAGCAAAGCAATCTCAAATCTAACATAAAATAAATTTGGTGGAGATAAATAACATAAAGAGTAGAAAGATAACTGAGGGAATCAACAATACAAAAAGATATATTCTCAAAAAAAAAATCAATAAAATTGAAAAATCCTTAGCAAGATAACAATAAAATGAGGGAAGATATGTAAGTATCTAAAATCATGAATTAAAATACTCACCTTATAGAAATAAAAAAGTTTATAAAGGAATAAAAAGAACAATTTATGCCAAAAAAATAGGTAATACAGAGAAATGGAAAAGTTAGTACAAATATACAAACCACCTAATTGACTCAAGTAGAAATAAAAATCCTCAAATCCTTATAACAAATACCGATAATGAAATTATCACCAAAATCCTTGCCACCAGGGAAAGTAGAGGACCATACTGACTCTTTAGTAATTTAACACAAATGCATTTTAAACTCTTCCCAAGAAATGAGTTGAGAAGATTTCCTAACTCATTGTATAAGGCCAGGTTTGCTCTGAGAGTAAATGTTTGGGAAAGTCATCATAAGAAAAGCAAATTCCCCTTATGAAAATACCTGAAAAATCTTGAACAAATTTCTAGAAAACAGAATCCAACAGCATATTAAAAATATTATTCTCTACAACCAAGTGAGTTTTATCCCAGAATGGAAGCATGTTTCAACAAACAAAAATCAATCAACCTAAAGCACTGTGTCTTAGTTTGCCAAAGCTGCTGACGCAAAATTACGAAAAGTGGGTGGTTTTTTATAAAGGGAATTTATATGTAAAAGCTGACAATTCCAAGGCCATGAAATGTCCAAATCAAGGCACCATCAGAGATGCTTTCTCAAGAAAGGTCAGCTGCTGGCAGACCCTCGAGTCTTGCCACAAGGAAACGCAAGATTGCAGCCAATCTGTGCTGAGGACCTGCCTCCCTCTTTAGCCTCATGATCTCCTTGAGCTCAGATAGTGACACTCAGGAATATGGCTTATTTCTTCCCGGGCCTGTCTTTTTCAGCTTCTCTGCTGATTCTAGCCTCTTGTCCCTCTCTTAACTATAGCTGATCCGAGAGTCCTCTTTTATATTACAGGATAAATGGCAGCTGTATTTCTCTCTGTGTTTCTACTTAGAGATCTCAGTTTATATAAGACCCCAGCAAGAGGTTGGAGAACCACTCTGGGTCACACCACACTATTTAATTACAATTAAAAGCCTTAACGTATACCAAGTGTTCTAATCAAAAGATCTCTTAATGTAATCTAATTAAAAGGTTTTACATCTACAGGATTGAATTCATTCTAAGAATATGATATTTTCTGGGACACACAAAATAACTTCCAACTGTCAAACACTGTGTAAATAGGACAAAGGAAAAATAAAACATTGCTATCACATTAGATGCAGAAAAGTCTTTGACAGACTCTGTCACATTTTACTAATATAAAAACCCAGAAAACTAGAAATGGAAGGGAATTTTGCTTGTTTTTTAATACAGATTTCTCACCATTATATTTAATTTTGAAAAATAAATTAAAACTTTAATTTTTAAAAAATTTAATATAAATTAATCCATGATTATATACCTTTTCTCCCTCTTGTTTCCTTTGTGTGACATTGTGCTTGAGATATTCATCTAAGTTTTTAAATTTAATTATAATTTATTTTCACAGTTTCATATTCAGCATCTATTGTTGGTGGATATTTGGACACCTTTCTCTCCCTGTGAACAACCCCACCTCCAGTGGTGTATATGTATCCAAACTAATTGAAATGTATTTTTATGGTTTGCCTATGAATATCATTTTCAGATCAGAGTACATGAATCTTAAAATTTGCTAATTAAATCCAAACTTTTTTCTGTATTATTTGTATTAATTAAACACCTTTCCCTTTTAATTCACAACCTTAAGTAATGTGTTCTTTCTGATTTTTAAAAGTCAGCTGGTTTGAATAGTGTGGAGCTCCTTGTTCATGTGCTTTACTTTGTCTATCCTAGATGAATAATGAAAATTTATAAATAGTCATATTTTTCAATCATTTCATTTTATCATTTCAATAATTGCATGAAATTATTTTGTTTTCTTGTTTTTAATGAGAATGAGTCCAGTGTTTTCTCAATGACTTAAAAAAGTCCTTTATATAATCTGACTACAAATCTTTTTAGAATTGGATATGTGATAACAATATTGTCCCTTCTCTGGACTGGATTCTCACTTTTTTAATGTTGACTTTTATGGACAATTATCAATTGAATTAGTTTAGTAATTTTTACCGTCTTTTTCAAAAACACTTGACAAGTGTTTTTATCTCTTGTCAAATAATATCTGAGTTAAAGAAGATATACCTCTATGTTATCTTTGAAAATTTTCCTTTAATGTTCTGTTCTATAACAAACCTGGAATTCCTTTATATGTATGATGTCTGTGATAGCATATTTATTGATTTCTTCCATAGGCATTGAATTTACTCAATAATTTATTGGAAAAAAAGAGCACATTCTCCAACTTTTATCCAAAGTTGAACTGTCATATAAATTATAATATAGTAATGGATGTATTTCTGGATTATCTTTTCTTCCCATGTATCCCTTCCCAAAAGTTTAACATGCAAAAGACATCTCAATTAATGGAAGTAAAATCAGACCACCCTCAGTGGTTTAGTAAAAGGTTATCTTGAGTGGTTTAGTAAAAGGCTATGCTTTAATTTCATTGAATGTAGAAATTAAATGGAAGACATTTAACATTCAAACCCATATATTTGGAAGATGGTTATAATTTGGCTGTTCTCTTGCTGACATAAAATATAACATCTATTAACAAAATTATCAAGGCCCATATTGTTTCTGCCATGGAGGAAAGCCAGGCAAAATGAATAGAGATTTCT